>JAUUEB010000022.1:0-17514 GCA_032362205.1 Clione limacina
GTAATTGCTTAATAATCCAAATTATTTGCATTTTTATAAAAAAGAAAATAGCCCATTAAAATCTTTGGTATGTTTGCTATCCTATGTTTGAATTACAGCAAGATCCATCCAGAGACTTCGGCGATTATAGAACTGCAAGAAAGTAAACAACCATACAAGCATACAATTCAGTGTATATTGTTATAGATAATGTATACTTATTTGTCCCCTGAATTACTAAAAGTATATTTAACCATAAGAATATTGGCGCCTGATAGTAAGTCGATCTCTTACCATCAAACTTGGCTAGATAAAACACAAATTGTAACCTGTTTTGTTTGTATTAAGAAATAGCGGCCTGGGTATTATTATTAAACTATTCAAGGCAGTCTATAGAATGAACGAGTTTATACTATGTCAAAACTATATGTAATTGATAACATAATCCTAGACAAATCCAGAAATAGTTGTTATTTCTAACGTGAACAAATGTCATATATTGTTCCAATTATAAGAATATTCAGTTTGACATTGTTGCTATTAAACTTGTGAATAATGATTAAGCTTACCGTCAAGCTCATTAAGTGATTAAAACATGATCTGCACAAGAAATAGTGACATTGTGTTGCTTTCAGTTGACCGATGTTAACGTAACACATCGTGTTCAATAGAGTTGTGAATGATCAATGTGTCTGTTCGACCTAAATATCCATTGGCATCAAAGAAAGAGAAGCAGACAAAGACAAAAACTCGATTGTCCGTACGGAATATGTCTGTCTTTTAACCAGATGTTATCTGCCTACATGCGGTTTTTATCGATAAAACAGTTTAAGAGCAAATACCAAATTACAAAGCATAAGACATTCCAGAGTTTGTGGGTGTAGGTGTGGATCAATGTGATCACATTAAAACAAGACATATACATGTCTGTATATTTCTTTTAAAATGGCAAAAATGTGAACAAGATTTACAAACAGTTTCATATTGTACAGTCCATAGCCCATTTGTTTTGATATTTAATCTAGCAGTGTAATAGTAGATTACATTTTTGTCAAAGTAGATCTTCTCAATACGACTCAAAAGTATATTTAAAAAAAATATATCATTATGTGCGCCTCTTTTGAGATGTATTTATGTATAGCAAACTGTCCGATCTAGCTCATGGGTGTAACCTCATTATTTGTTATACCAAATAACGGAGTGACTGTCATATCCCAGTGTTCCTAGGAAGTATAATGAATGCCCAAATCTATGTTAGTAACATATTATGCAGTTCATAATATATCAACATATTAACATATCAAGATGGAGAAATGTTATGTCAAACGTACACAAAAATATTCTTAATTGCATTATATTTAAACATTAATTAATAATTATGTTCACGTTTTATGTCTGACAACAAAATAACCGCTTTCTTTCTCATTCCTTATATAAATGTAGTAGGCACACAAATGAGAGACGTATTCCCATTTATAATTCTCGACACCGAGTATTACACACTCGTAGATAGAATGTTATCGGTCTGTTTGTCTGTATGTATGTATATATGTATGTATGTCTTTGAGCACAATAACTAACAAATATACAACTTATTGTTAATCTAGCAGACAACCTGTTTATTTGAGAACACCAACACATTTAGACTATTCAGTAGGTGCTTACTGTGACAATGATAATAGTTTGCTATAGTGTTCAATGGATCCTTTCAATCTGAATTCAAGAAGAAACATGAAGTATCTTAGAATAGTGTCTCTTTATTTTCATGATTCAAAATAAGGGATTTATTCCTTTAAAATACTTTCTTATCTCCTTCATGTATTATTTATTACACGTGACATTAATATGAGTCATTTGACTCATTTTTAAAACATTAGCTTATGACAAGCCGATTACGAATTTTTGTAAGCACAATTAGGGAATCTAATTTGTTAAGACTACGTCATTGTCAAAGGTGTCACATCTAAAAATTAATAGCATAATAACTAATTTGGCCTCGATATTAAGAGACATAGCAGACATTTGATAGACTTTGATTGGGATTAGTAAGGAGATTCAATGGACGCTAAAGAAATAAATGGAACGTTAAACATCGATCTAAGGAGGTAACAAGTTAATAACCACGTGAGTGATTTTGTGTTTGTACACTATTTGATAGATTCCATTTGTCATGATGCTAACAACAAATAATTCACAACGTTTAAACAAAATAAAGGTCATACATACTTTTACAACAGTTAATATATTTGTCGTGAAACGGGAGAAGTTCTATCGTGTTATTCTTTTGATTATCTCCTAACACAAAATGATGTAAGAGGAGGCGAGTGAAATAACGTGATCTTTGGTTGATCTGTGTGGTTTGAATCCTGTCTGATTTAATCTTTGTGGTCTGGTGCATTAATTGTTTGTTTATGCCTGTCTGATTCATTCTTTGTGGTTTTAAATATGTTTGATTCATTCTTCGTGGTATGATCAATGCAATTAGTTTGTAACTAGTTGGTTAGATTGCTGTTTTGCTTCGTTGAAGTTTGTCAATTAGTGTAATATGTTCCAAGAAACCGATTAGGGTCGAGTTATATAAATATATTTGATGCAAGTTCGTCTGTATTCCCAATATGCGTGTTATTGCGTTATATTTTTGAACGTTCTATGTCTATGTTGTCTATGTGTTAAGTGGTGTTTTTTTGCATTTCGAAAATAAGATTGAGGCAAGATAACAGATGTCTGATATAAAAACGATTCCCAAGTTACCCATCAACAATCTAAAATTATGTTTTCACCTTAGCCAGACAACAATAAAGTTACATGTATTGGCTTCATGACTGCAATACAACTCCCTTGAGATGTTATATCAATATATCACACATCGTAATATTTATCACGTGTCTAGACATTGTCTCAATCAAACTTGTGTTTTGTCTAATAATATGGAACTTGATGGACAACAGTAAAAGATACAGACGCCGAGTTTCATTATGTATATGTCTACATGTTAAGATTTGTACGACAAAAGAGCACGTAAAATAATGCATCGAATATATTAAAGTTAAACATCTTGTCATATACGGGTTTTGGAGTTTGTATTAAGGAAGGGATGTAGGTGTTAATATTTCGTATACATGGATACAAAGCATTACTTGAACTAAATGTTTACACTTGTTTATTGAGTACTTTGCCTGTCTTCGATATATGTGTTTCACGGAATAATATTGATGCAACTATAATATTCATGGAGTAGATAGACGAGTGGTTAGTGCGTCTGACAAAAGATCCGACCGTCCTTTACGTTGTGGGTTCGACCCCTGCAATGGGATAACATTTTCATGGTGACAAATGTGCTATCGTGTCCCACCAGTTCACCCAGCAGTATATATGGGTACCTGACTTATATGCTATGTAAGTTTACTAAGGCTCGTCGCCTAACAGGCAAACTCCTTGTATACGTTATATGTACATGTGTGTCTCCGTTGTAGCGAATGTCTTTGTAGGCTTACTAAGGTTGATCGATTGATACCTTGTATACTCTGAATGTACTTGTGTGTCTCTATCCTGCCTGTCGGGGTAATAATTGTGTGCAGCATATTGAAAAGTTATGAACATGCGCTATATAAAAGTTATACATTATTATTATGTTATATCCAATTATCTTTTCAACAGAATATGTCAACTTATTCTCCATTTTCTACAGAGATTCTCGTTTTCTCTTCACCAACTCCGATTAACAAGAACTTTTTTTGTTAAATTGCTTTACATGTCTGTAATGTCGTGGAACACAATGCTTCAGGACAAATTATTTGTAAGTATTTAAAAGGCGCGAAGATATGAACACGATATTCAAAGAGTGCATTTATGTTGATATCTTAGAAGAAATATAACTGTATATTCAAACAGGTGGGGAATATTGGCGCGAAGCGCCATAACCAAGGTCGCATGAGTTTTGATAACGGGGAATTTGAGGAGACTAATGGCACCACTTCTTTTCTATTGTTTGTCGACAATACAATAATATGAAATTCTTAATGTTATGTTCACTTATCTTAAATCATCCACGCTAGTATATAGAATGTCGGCATTTCAGACTCTGTTAGTAACAAATTGTGTAACTTACAACATAATGTGACATGAAGATGGAGAACTGTCTTGTCAAACGTACACACACGTTACATGTCTTATATCTTGCTGAAAACAAGTATCTTATGACTACAAATATATACCATAGGAAATGTATAGGATACATATTTATACTCAGAATCTGTTTCATCCTATTACATGTTGCACAATGAATAATACTGACACAACAAATACATTTTATGACTGTTGAACACTCAGTTATTAAACAAAAGAAAACGTCCGGATTGTATTCATGAATGTGCCTGGTGACTAACATATTTGAATGTTTGAATTTGAGCATTGATAATAAGATTATAAGTTATTATAACTTACACAAAAGATGTGCTATATTACTTGGACAGTGCAGTTATGATTCATTATTTCTGAACAATATAATAATATAGATTAGTTTTGATTCACGTTTTTCAACACGTGGTCTGTCTTGTTTACATTATATTACTTTTAACTTTACGTTTTGTTAAATACGTAAAGAAAAAAAGTTTCTTCTCAAGAACAAATTACAACGCAGTGCTTTCACATGTACGATTTTGTGTGTGTAATCCCGGATCAGATAGGCTTTGTGTGAAATATGGAGGCGGACGATTTAATATTCTTCTCCTACCCAAAGGTCTTAAATACGAAGGGAAAGTAGTCAACCTAAACGTAACATTGGATAGACAGTGAATCAGGTTACTTGTCTACAAAATTACTTCTTTATGTGACTGAATCGAACTGTCTACATCCAGACAAGCGGATAACGTTAAGCTTAAGTTACATCTGTAAGTGCGTAATGATTTGTCTTGCGTAAGGAATTTTAGGGTCTTTGCTTATTTAACACTGGAATAGTTGGGAGAATGTGAAAGGTTGAGTCTTTTGTAGCAATGTGCCTACTTTTCCATATCCTTTAAACACAATTATGTCATCATTAATACTCAAGTTCAAATGAACTGATACAATTAGGCTATCCAGTAAAATAAAAATAAAATAAATATATCTTTTGAAGATACTTTTCATGAACTATTCGTAGGGTACTTGTTGAACCTTTTTCTATCGACAATAAAAGTGATGTTTGGCACTGATTGGCTTTTTTAATTACATTCATTTTACGCCTGTACTTTTCTGAAAAAAAAAGAAATTGGTTATATACTCCGGGTCGTATCATTTCAAAACAGCTCACTTGTTAGTAAAGATTAAAAATATTAGTAAAGCTTAAAAATATTTTGGGTCCAATTTATTGATTCGGTGAATTTTATTTGCACCGACATGGAATACTGAAGGACAATAGTTCACTCAACATTGGCCTGAATCATTTAAGGTACAAGGTTCAAGGCAAGACGCACATGTTTGAACTTAAATTGGCAAAGGGTCTGATTTCCATATTCATGTTCACATTTGTACTCATTGTGTGGCATATATCGGATTGCGCCCTCTTTATGACTTTCCATAAGTTTCAGATGAGTTTTACTGGTAGTCGTTCAATTATGTCGCTTAAATGTTGTACGTTAACATTATTGCGCCTTGTTTTCATGTCTGTTCAATGTGTTTTTAACTGGCCTTTATATACTATTTTTTTCTAATTAGTTAATCTGTTTAGTTTGTTTTGTTTCACATTCAATCGTGCGTACTCCGTTTTCTAATGTTTAACTTTATTACGAATTCATGGAAATGTCACTTTCTAAACTAACTATATTGTGGTAAAATAGTATGACAAAACCGCCTTTTTTTTCCTCGTGTTTATTTAATTTGAGTTATGAATGGTATTTGCAACTCAGATGCCTGATTGAACTTGCTAACAACTAGGCACGTACACACATTCCTTGAAGTGTGGTGTATGGTCTTGAATTTAAAGCGTGGAAGCGTCAAAGTGTCAAGAAATTATCACTGAATTTTTTTCTCATCCAAAAGTGAACGCGGTAAATGTATAAGGCTATCCGAATCATTACAAAGAGCCAACATTGAAATTGAGAGACAACATCATTACAAGAGCTGCTGCATTGATTGATCTGTGTAAATAGACAATTTATCCTATAAGATAGTGTATTATGTGAACTTTGTGAACGCCTTATAATATGTGTCCAAAACGTCCACTGTATTTACCTGTATATCTCCGGAACTATTTGAATTATAACCGGTAATACATAATGAGGCGATTGAATGAGTGTTAGTGTACCGATCACCACACTGATTTTAATTTTGTTCTGAACCGTTATTCCCTTGATAGCTCCAAATAAGATACTAAATTGCATTATCAGTTATCTTTGCAGCATACAATGTGTCTGCTGTTAGGCACTAGAATCCTTATTAACCGTATTAATGTCCACCATGAGTTTTGGTTCTTATATTGGCCGAAATTGATTTTCCCTTCATTTAAACGCCAGATTCAAACAAAGTACCTTTTATGTAATGGGTGTATTACCATAGCAGACGATCCCGGCGCTGCAATATTTACACACCCTTCACAGGTCTTATATGAATATGGTTAACTGATTTAACACCACAATCGTCTTAAACATCAGTCAAATATCATTCTCACTGGCCACATTCTATTTTAGAATACAACAAAACTTGCTTTTTTTCTCAATCCTAATAAAAGGAAGAACATGTTGACATTTGTAAATAACGATAAATAGTCATTTCATTTAAGATAAAGTAAGCGAATGGGTAGCTTAATCAGTCCAATGATTTACAACATTAGTAAAATGAATACAATGTAAAACAGTAAGTACGAAACGGTAATTATATATCTTGAAATAAATGAGCCAAGACCAGACGTAAACGTTCTGCCACGCATCCAGTTATACCTCTTTGATGTATATATTATTCCAGTGCTGCCCCCCCCCCCCCTAAAGCAGACCGACGTAACCAACATCTCGGGATTTCCCCGTCTTTAACTTTTGTGTACATAAGAAGCTCAGGTGCATCATCTGACAAAAGCAGATCGTTGTATCTACACGGCTTCTCTGTTTTAATCACTGATTTGTCCACGTAACTCACATCAGTCACCCAAGCCAAAGCCGCATAACTAACTGTTAGTGTGGCAATACTGCGTAACTGACACGTGTGCGTCACTTTGCCTTTGGTGACCCGCCGTGTCACCCGCCGTGTCCTCAAACAAAGATGGCGTATTTGCAACAATACGCTGATTTGTCTTTGAAGCCATGCCACAAAAAGTTCTTTGCGACATCCACTTCCGGTCCCGCAAATCGTAAAAATGAGGTGACCGCGAACAAAACAACTTACGTATAGAAAGATAACAGCGTTATTACCAATGCTAGAAAGGAGTTTTAACTGTTACGCTTATTTGCCCTTGGGCATTAAGAGCGTTTTCGTTTAAACACACGGCAAAAGAGAGTGTCTGCTTTCGCGCCAAAAGTTGTCGAGGGATGTCAACGAAACTTGCACACAAACATTTTATCATTGTAAGTAACCTTAAAAGCGAAATCCGACATTTGTTGGTGTGTAAGTCCTAACGGGTTTGGTGTTTAAAGTTAAACTCATTTTTCACAAAACTTAGTTCATGTCGGTTACGGCATTCTTCCTTTGGGGGGGGGGGCAGGTTGGCTTAGTACCCGGTAAGGATACAAAAAGAAAGAAAACACAATTTTACGGAATGCTTAACCACCACGCGACATCTATGTGGTATTATGCCACAACCTCGCTTTTAAAGGTCATAGTTTAAAACAACCTTTATTATTTACTCTTTTTTTATCAGCAGTTGTGTACATTGTCTAAGAACTCAGAATCATAACATTGTGTTCATTGGCGCGCGAGATTGAGTACGTCCGGGTATGGTTATAGTTTGTTCATATTGAAATTTAGATTAATGGGGCGTAGTTTACAGGGAAAACAAAGTAAAACTAAAAAGCTAATAACTTTGCTTACTGTCAACAAAATACACCAGAGGCATAACTACACGTCTAGCTGATATCTAACAACATGTTGCAAAGGTATCAGCTCGATTGAGTTAAAATTGTGGCTGTTATCCAATTGCATGAACATACATAATGTTAAATAAAAAATAAGTTACCCTAAGTGACCTGAACTATCCTAACAAAAGAAGTCGTGGCCCAGTAGCATGCATTACATCCTATTTTTCAGTGTCATCCTAAGCTGTCACCAAGTTTCATTGCGGTTCCGGGGGTTCCGACAGTACCGCCCGGCCTAGCACCCCGCAGCTTTCACGCCACCTGACTCAAATCAAAATCGTGAGCGGTAGCCGCCTTTAAGACTACCATGTTTCGGCAATTGAAAATCACTCGTACGTTGTCTGTGACCTGGGTCTCCATGGATGTTCCATTGTATGTTTCAAAAAAATGCTGAACCCAACGGCAAAATACCACTACCGAGACTGGTGGTTGTGAAGCCATGAGCCGTGTGACTGTGGTTTAAATCATGCATGAATTCAGCCTCCGACTTACACTTAACGCTGCAGTCACTCACACGCTAATCCCGACCCTCCACTTTCATGGTCGAGCTTGCCCACCGGAGTCACTCGCTGGATGACACAAGTGCCAGTTAAGTCAAAAAAGTCCAAGTAGTCACTGTCAGTCAGACCTCTGCTTCATGGCTGCAAGACACTACTGTCAAACAGCCGTGAGGCCTGCCATATGACACTGGTAGTAAAGAACCCTGCAGGATGGCATATTCTACTAGCGGCAACCATCTACATCATTGGGGAGCGAACCACTGACATTAGATCACTGGCTCTCATCTGTCATTCAACCCTCCAAAAGGCTGGCATATCTCAGCTTTCTTCGATATTGCTGATTAAAGCTTATCATATTAAATATCATCAGAAATTATTCCAAATACAAATTAACTTCAGTACTTATACTGGATTTCCTTTTTATTTCGATATCTGACCATGTTTACTAGAATTACCACTCTAGTAATACAAGTTGTACTTAGCATTAAAGAATGCTTGTCTCTGGTAATCGTGGTTGTTATATTCGAGTACTCATTGTTTCGAGTTGTAATTGTGTAAGGTTCAGCGATATAAAAATTCACTTCAAAATATATTCCAAAAAATTACAATCCGTGTCCTTATATTCAACGGTTTTAAAAATGAGCGAGTTGTGTGTGTATATGATGGACTGGTGTATTCAAATATAACTTCCTAATATATCGGTTTTTTTTTTTTTTTCAAATATCTTGTCAACAAAATTCCCCTTTGTTTTTACAGGACATTCATTTTTCTCATATATCTTCAAATTTAGGAAACAATATTCTTATACTGCGTTTGGGCATAGCTCAGCACAAAGGTTCTCACGACTTGCATCCAAAAGTGACCAATTTTCTGGTGGATAAACACTATTTCAATTCAACCCAAAGATATCTTGAATAATAATCTTCGAAGGACGTGTCGCAGACAAAGACGTAACACAGGATAGTCATTGTACCAGATTGAGTGTCCCTAATGAATATATCTGTCTTTTGAAAATAATTCAACCGTCTCAACTATTTGCGCACATCCAGACGTGAGGGAAATGATAAGCTTGAATTATATCTTTAAATTAGCAATGATTCGGCTTGCTTCTGCTATACTGAGGTCTTTGTTTCTGTAACACTAAAATGATGAGAACATTAGGACGAATAACCCTATTGATCAATGAATGTACGTATCAACTTTGTATACCAAGTATTAATACTGAATAGCCCTACACTGGAGATGATAGGAATAAACATACATATACTTTACTCAATATGTTAGAGGAAGTGCTCACCCAATTTTTCTTCACGCATTTGTGTCTATGGCAAGTCTATACCTTCATCTCAATAATTACCCACATAATTGCTTTTTTGTGTATTCTATTTTGTATTTATATATATTATTCTACCGTGTGTCTATGGCAAGTCTATACCTTCATCTCAATAATTACCCACATAATTGCTATTTTGTGTATTCTATTTTGTATTTATATATATCATTCTACCGTGTTAAATGAAGGCATGCGACCTTGGCCTGTGGGACACAGACAGAGGGTCACTTTTCCATATAACATAAATATGTTATTATTCATAACTCATTAACGCTACTGAAATAAGACGTTAATTGTAGTCAAAGATTAATGCTATGACGTCAGAGTAATGACTGAATCAAACCCATTCTTTCATGTCATAGCTTAGTTATATCAGTCCATACTATGCTATTTGTATGTTAATTATTATTACACAACTATTCATGTCACACCTAAAAGAATGGGATTGAGCACTAATCACATCACTTCCGGCTTTTTAACACATTAATAGTAATCATACGCAGTATTAGATACGTACAGATTCAGATATAAAGGTAGACTTTCTCGTCTAGGTTTGACTTTGATGTCACAAAAATAATAAATCTTAGTCTGTACACGTCTTTTACTATCTATACTTGTCACTAATCGTTGAATTTCAACTATATTTACCATATTATCACAATCACTAACATACCATCAATCTCTCAGAGGTGTGCAGGTCAAACATGTATGTTTCATGACAAAACATGTCAAATAGTCCGTCAAATTGAATTATATTAATATACAAAATAACTTAGTTTGAAGCAACTATAAATCCAATATCTTATTGAGTTGATCATACTAAAGTTACTTTTGGAGATAACGATTTTGTTATGGGCATAAACAAACAGACAAACAATACACGGTACTTGCATAATTTGCAATATTCGCTTTTAATACATCTGTGCGCAAAATTAAGTGCTACAATGTACTTCATCAACGGGAAATATACCAGGGGTATATATAGTAGTATTTTATTGAGTTTTGCAATATAAAAGTCACAATACCATTATAAGAGAAACAGTAACAAGAGTGACGCCCAAAGGTGAAGAACATTGATTTGGTACTGGAGGCAATATTCTGTGTTCTATCATGGGAAACAAATATTTAGAGCCGTAAATTGACCATGTTTATAACTTTTGATCATGACATACATTATTATTGGTTATACTCCAGACATAGAACAAATGAAAGGTTTTGTGTCTTTGGAAAATTACGTTCCTTCTAAATTTAAATTTCGATTTTTGCAAACACTGTCATTTGGTGCATACATATATCAAATGTTATATCGCAGTAACACCAGCATACAGTCAATTATATCAATAAAGACTGCCGATCATATGCAAACATGGTATGCACTGGCTGGTAGTCGTCATAGATAAGTGATTAAAGAGTCATAACAACTGATATTGTCATTCAAGATGTTCTGTTATAAGGTCAGACAGTCTTGGACCATAAAAAAACAAAACATGATGAAACAAATATAAAAAAGTACAAACGAATGAATAGTATTTTAGATGATGTATATCAATAATAAAAGTGTTTGTTTTGATCATTTCCAATCATATTCTTTTAGTGGGCACATGGGTTTTGGAACAAGTTAAACAGCTATCAGTAAAATGAAAACCGTTTTTTTCATAGTCAATTATTACTGGGAATTAAACGGGAAACCCGGGGAAAAGATCTGACAAATCGAGGGTGCGTATAGATGCGCAAATATAGTTATCTTAAATTATCCACTGAATGTCTACATCTGGATAAGCATTCAGCAGACGTCCATACGAATAAAATAGCTGGTGTTGTTCCTGACCAACAAGATGTCATCTTTTCTCTTTACTATTTTTTGCTTTTACAATTTGTTTGATTTTTGTTTTAGGAAGTGAAGTTTCACAAGACTTACACCAGGTGCCGCTTGATGGAAACCATAGAAATATGAAGTACTGAGGTTGTTCCAGTCAACGATGGAGCGAGGGAGGAAAGACTCAAAAGCCTCGACCTCTGCAGTAAGCCGCTGGTATTGGTGTTGATTTCCTCGTGGCTGTGGGTGACGGAGTTCTGGGAGGTATAATGAAGGAACCTCAACAAGATTAGTTGCTAATTTGTATACCATGATAACTCTGTTGTTCCTTCTTCGCTCCTGGAGATAATGTCCAACCCAAATACTTTATGATATTGGTGATATAGGTCTGATGATCTAGATGGAGGTGATGGGGAGTATTTGTTACGGATCTAGACCCTCCGGGGCTACACCATCTTTACTTTCTTCATATATTTCTGTGTGTATTGGTTCCTGATGGTAGAACAGTCTTCAACTGAATGACGAACATACGATTTGTAGGCTGCTTCTTTGATGTTTCAGGGGCTCAATCTAATGACTCCCCAGAGAAGGCATAATATTCTGTTCGCAGCACTGCTGATCTTGGAGATATGAGTATCCCACTTCAAATTGGAGTTGAGTGTTACACCCAGGTATTGAGTGTCGCGGATGCCTTCGACTCTTTCATTGTCCATCTTGTATGTGAAGGACTTTGTTCTCTTTGTCTACCATGTGATGGAGAGGATGTTGCACTTTTTTATGTTAAACTTTATTCCCCATTTCTTTGCCCAGTTCACAATGGTGTTGAGGTCCTGTTGGGGGATGACTTGGTCTTGTCTGGTGATTATCTCTCTTTAAAGGAGGCAGTCATCTGCAAAGAGTAGCACTGGGGACTGGTCAGAGCTTGAAATGTCGTTGATGAATATAAGGAAGAGGACCGAGCCTAGCTCTGACCCCTGACATCACTGGGCATTCATCTGAAGAAAAACCGTCCGCAACAACACGTTGGGAGCGACCAGTGGGGAATGACCGAATCAATTCTATGGAATCCTGGTCGAAGTTGTAATGTTCCATTTTCTGGATGAGTCTGTGATGAGGGACCTTGTCAAATGCCTTAGAGAAGTCGATTCATGATATGAGCCAGGTCATGCGTGGTGATGTAGAGCTGGGTTTCTTAGGATCGTCTCTTGCGGAAACCGTGCTTGCAGTCATTTAATATGTTATTCTTGTGTAGGTGCTTCATTACTTCGGAGACGACAATATGCTCTGAAATCTTACAGCATATAGAGATGGGTGAGATTGGTCTGTAGTTCCCAGGTTTTCTCCGATCACCTTTTTTGAAGACAGGGCTCATGATGGCTTTCTTCCAGTCACTTGGGACATAGTTTTCCTCTAGGGATTTCTGGATGATTACTGTCAGCATTGGGGCTACTTCTCTTGCACATTCCTTAAGGAAAGCTGCAGGTATGTTGTCAGCACCACTTGTTTTTCTGGGGTTCAACTTCTTCAGGAGGGCGAGGACACCAGCCTCTGAGATGTCAATCTGTGGCATCTGAGGGAATGGAGAAGGACAAAGAACTGGTGGGTCTGCAGGCTCGTCTCTTGTGAATACTGATGCAAACTGAGTATTAAGCATATCAGCTTTCTACAGGGGGTCAATGCCTGTCCTGCCATGTGAATATAAAGTACCAACACTGTTGGAGCTGCTTTTCTTATTCTTTATATAGCGCCAAATGCCTTTATTTCCTTCTTCAAAGAAATGTTTAGGTAGGTGTAGTGTGCTTTTTTCATGGCTTTCTGGACAAAAGTTCTCTGATCTCGAAAGTTCTTCCAATCCTCAGCTTTGTTTTCTTTCTTTGCCTTCCTGTAGAGGCGATGTTTTTTCCTGATTAGGCGCTTTATAGGAGTTGTCAGCCAGGGTATGTTGTGACGACCAGAGATGCGTTTCTGCGGAACATATTTTTCCATGGCGTCGAGGATAGTGTCACGTAGTAAGAACCAGATTTCTTCTGTGGATTTGGTACTCAATAGATCTAGGAAAGTTTTGTTTGCGTCGTTCAGGTGGTCCTTGATCTTGGATCAGTCTGCCTTTTGAAAGAGAAAGATAGACCTTTGTTGTTTTCGTTGATGCTTAGGTTTTTAGATCCGGGCGTGCAATTACAAGATGATTGTTATCACTGTTACCGGGACCAGTGGAACAACTGAGGATGGTCTCCGGACAAGAGGAAAACAGAAACTCAAGGATGCTTTGATGTCTGGTTGGTTCTAGATTAACTTGCTCTAGGTGGAAGTCGGCGGCTGAGAGACAGTGTTAAGCGGTATAAAAATAACCATGTTCGAAAATACCAGACTAGTTATTTCTCGGTTAAAACCCTTGGCCCCTCAATTATGCTAAATACAGAGAACAAAGAGGGATAAAACGACCCTTTAAAGACCTCCCAAAAAATGTCCAACCAACCAATTTTTGCACGCCCTCCTGAAAAAGTCTTCTTAGATGTATATGAATACATAGAAATCGAAAAACTAAGTATAGACAACTTTCCACCCCCTCTTATATAAAAGTCACATAATCCTCCCGACTACATGCGCAGTTAACCAGAACAGTTTATTTTGAATAAAAGTGACGTGGGTTATCCATGTGCATGCGTGAGTTATACAGGGCTGTATGTGTATACCATCGCCGTAAGCCGGAACAGTGGATTTTGAATAAAAATGGCGTCATCCATGCGCAATTCGCATGCTTGAGAAATACAGGGTTGTTCACATGCAACACCATGGAATTCCCCAGAGAGGTAGACAAGACTATTGACCAGGGGCCCTGCACTTCTGGGATTTAACATCATTCATAAGGTCTTGATGCTCAAGACTTGGGACCTTCTGGATAAGGAGAATCCATGCACAATGCGCATGCTTGAGAAATACAGGGTTGTTCACATGCAACACCCTGGAATTCAATTGCTCGACACCAACTCTAAGTAGCTGCTGAGCAATACAATGTTGAAAGTCTAAGGCAAGATGCTCATGGGCCCTTTTAATTGTCTACTCTTTATGCTTGTTCCTCTGTTTTCGGACCTCCTCTATTTGGGATTTTGATTTTTTGGACCCCTTACTCTATGGATTTGGTCCTTAGAGCACCCTCCCTCTTGGGGCCCCAAACAAGCGCATATGTGAAAAAGAGAGAGAAAAAGAAGTAAGAATTTTTCGTGTGCTTTGCGCCATTTGTAGAAATGACTCCCAAAAACGAAAAACTTCTCCTACTCATAGTACTTAACTGCACCATTTAGATGCTTTAAATAAACTCTATGACACTCCGTCAATCAAGCCTTACAATGTACCATTTAATTTCCATTTTACCCCCTTAATACTTTATCGTCACATGACACATAGGATGTGCAGGGGTGCCAAAAGGTGTAAGTTTTTACTCTTCAGAGTCATACGCTGCACCCCTTACCCTTTTCACACCCATGGCTTTACATAAGAACAGCCTGGCACATTTATGTGCTGTGTGAAAATAAAATGTTAACAAAGCTCTAAAATGCACCATGTAAATTCCAAGTTTTCGAAATGTTTCCACTAACCCCCTTAAAATAGCCCTTCAGCTTACATTTTGACCCCCTCCCTTCAGACCTCCTTTGAATTTTTTCAAAAGCAATAAACATTGTATTTCTGGCTGTTAGAATGAAAGAATACTATTCAATGCCTTCAAATTTCACTTGTGTGTACATTGATACTACATGGATGAAGTATACTGATAAGTTTTAAATAGTCATTTGAATGTTTTAATTTGTGAAAATAATTTTAAACACATTTATTAAAGCTTTAGAATGATCCCAAAGTAACACAAAAATGCACAATTTAACTTCCGTTTTCAAAAATGTCAAAAACCCTGGACTCCTAGTATAGATTGGGCGTTTTGAATTATCTATTTGACAAGCTGTGCTTGTATTGTATCACCATCCCTCACAAAAAATTCCTGGGTAACCCCTGGTAGGTAATGATGTTAGGATCGGTTTGTTTCTTAAAGGGGAAACTATTATATCATTTGTATTAATTTTGTATATAATATATGGTTGACTGAAAACATGTTCTGTATTTATGATAATGTATCTTCTTTTTTGATAATAATATTACAGTAGAACCCGGTTATAACGAGGTCGAAAGGACTAGGAGATTTGTTCGTTGTATCCGGTGTTTCGCTATATCCGAGATCACAGAAAACAGCGATTGAAATGCAATTACGTATGCATGCGAATGATTAAGATAAAACAGAAGTTATAAAAACGTAATGTTATGATTTTTCTGATGATAAGGAAATATTCTTTTAATATTTAAAAAAAAACCGATGTGAATAGAAATGCAAGAAATAACGCGTTCATGCGACGATTAAGATAAAACAATGTGATGTGATTCAATTAAACACAGTACACACAGTAGGTGTCGAAAACCAATCCCACCCGCCCTTTTTAAATGTTACGCGAGGTGATTGGCGACAGCACGAAGAGTAGATATTATGTCACACGGAAAGTTAATTCATAGTCCCTATGCAGTAAGCAGACATACGAAAGCCAGTCACAGACAAATAAACCTGTGCCACTCAACGCGCCTCTCTCAGATGTTTTGATTTGAGAAGTGTTTCTTTTAATTTCGACCTGTCGAGTCGACGTTAACTTGTGCTGTATGCTAACTGAGATTTATTTTCACACTTCGTCAATCGAACTTGACTGCTAATTAGCTCGTTATATCCGGTATCCATGGGATTTTATCTCGTTGTATCCGATTTTAAATACTAATATAATATAAGGAAAAAAACGGAACTTTTTGTTTTACTCGCTATATCCGAGGTCTCACTTAAACCGAGCTCGTTGTAACCGGGCTCTACTACCTAATCTTTGTAACAGTGTTCTCTATCCCACAGGTCAAACAGGTACATTTGAAACATTTTCTTGTCAAGAAATGTGCGGGTTTCATTGACTTTCAGCAATATATCAAAATATTCAAAATCCTTTTCAAGTTTTTTGAAATAAACGAATCAGTGAAAAAAGCATCAATGTTTATTATTAATGAATGTCTGATTGTTTATACAATTTTCTTTAAAACGATAAAACTCGCTAAATTATTATGAAGATATCTTTGTGATAAATATTTTTTGATTATTTAATTTTTCTTTTTTTGCGTAAAATCTCAATTCTTGATGTTAAAGTCAGCAGATGCATGAATACTAAATTAAATGGAAAAGCTACTGATGATAGAGTTTGTATCAATTTCACGGTTAGAGCTGCTATTTAAACCTGGGGAGACACGAGAGGATGTTTTTTATTGACTCAGGTCAGGGCCTCAATCCAGTAATTATTGATTGAACTATTTGCCCTTAACGCAATGCAATACATCTCTTCAGACATAATATTTCCCGTTATGACTCTTTCTCCCTCCCTCTTGTCTTGAATATCCCATTCTTTGTCATTCAGCTGTCTTTGGTGGGTGAGCTCAGTCTACCGGTCGACTGACTATGCAGGGCCGTACATAGCATGTGGGGGCCCAGATGTGGGGCCCCCTACCTCATCCTATCAAACCTGACTCCCCCCCCCCAAATACATTAGCCCATTTTTTGTTAAATAAGAAAAATACTGTAAAAATGTGTGAAAAATATAACTGTATCTCTTTCTAAAATATTTCAATTTAATTCACCAAGTCAGTCAGGGAAACAAACATTACTAATATATAATTTTGTTCAACCACAAATATAAGTCGTTTGAAAGAATATAATGGAATTGTCAAACTTTTTTGAAGATGTGCACATAAAAAACGTTAAACACATCATGAATATTACAGTGA
>JAUUEB010000133.1:485-17512 GCA_032362205.1 Clione limacina
TAACGTGTAAACAAAGATATCCCTGAAGTGTGTCAATCATAGGTTTGCGGTAATCATGTGGTACAACTATTTTCAAAAATAATACCATAATCATATAACTTGAATCAATCTAGGCGCGTAGCCAGGGGACGATGGGGAATTCCCCCCATGTTTGGGGTGTCTGGGGGCAAGAGTTTCTTTGCATTTTTCAATAGTCCTAAGTGTATTTATGAAATTTAGCCCGGGTGGGGGCTCGCCACCTGCAGAAACACATTGGTCTTTGGAAGGGGCGTTGATAAATGTGGGACGAAGTTTTCAATATTTGCATAAGACTTTCTTATGTTGCAAAGGGCGTAATATATAATGTCATTATCAGACCTCACTTAAAAGAAATCAATTTGTCAGACGACCTTTTCGCTCTTTTTTCCAATCTCATTAATTCAATGAGTACAATTATTCATGTCATTCTTGTGATCTTATCGAACAATATAAAAGACAGAAAGTAGAAAGAGGTAGCGTTATGTTACGAAATAACTTATTTGCGCTATTCTTTGGTTGGTTTCTTAGGCCTTTGAAATTGTGATTTTAAAATTGAATATTCAGTAGTTTGAAACGATTTCGCGACATTTTCAACCCCGCGACATTTTGAGATAGTTTACAGTAAGTAAAGCAACTAACAGTAAAAATATCAGTGTGTTTTAACAGTTCACCCACTTATTATATTGAATCATTGAGACAATCGTTTGCTTGTCGCATGCTATCATGTGGATCGAAACCAACAAAATGGAGACAGATAATGGATAGCTTTATGATTAGTATTGGAGGTAAAAAATAAACCTCGATATTCTTTTATTTTTCAATTTTATTATCTTTAAAATTTACATACCATGTCAATAATTCAATTGTAATACAACTATCAATTTTGATCTTTTGCATTGATAAAGTTGGTTAGTCGACAATCTAATGATAATTTAATTGAAGGGCGGGGGACTTAAATTCCGAATTTCGGATTCCCGGTTAATAGTTTTTGTGTCATAAGGGCTGCTTGTTTAGCAGCTTATTAAGGTTGTTTAATTCAGATTATAATAATGAGAATACATTTATAAAAAGCAAGCATACTTTCTTTATGTTTATATTTTAAACGGAAACGATCAAAAGTGTGAACGTTCTTTAAAAACGCCCTTTCAATGACGTACTGTTTTCTCTACTTAGGTAATCTTCGTTAATTTCTTGCACATTTTCTGATACCGATCATAATCTGCGAGATTTGAGCTCTCGTAAAGAACGCCAACATTCAATAATCATTTCAACTGGCGAAACTGGAGTTTTATTTGAAAAGTTTCACAATCAACTAACGTCTAACTAATCCAGCTCTCACTTGAATGAAAGAAATCTACGAACAATCAGAAACTGCAAATATGTCAAATTTACTTTAAATAACCATTTTCATTTTGTTAGAAGTAAATGTGATATATTTAATAACAGTCTTTCATTGACTAGCAGACGGCCAGTAAGCTGTATAGTGTTCTCAAACCAATTTGTCGGCCCAACCAGAACAAAAAATAAAAATAGAAAATAAGGTTTGTAATTTGAAAATCAACTATTTGGTGATGTACAAGGTTTAGTGCTGAATGTCAATAGCAATCACATGGATTTAATCTCTGTAAACGAAATTGATAGACATGTCTGAGCAAATTAGGAAAGCTAATCTCACGTGATTGTTCTGGTAAGCTAAGATTAAATCCTTGATTGGGATTTCAGTAAACCGATACAATGGTTTGAAGAAGAGCAGCTTCAAGGGAAAGTGAGACACTTGAAACTTGCAGCCTAACTTAATTGTTTCCATTTTTCTTACAGAAAATAATCATATCGCAAAAAAAGAACTAATAATATAATTTACTTTGCTCTTCACCATTAGTTCTGATATTCAGGATCCAGCTTGACCAGTTCTCCATTGGCCATAGTCTGTTAAAAGTCGTCACAGAAAAAAAACGTGCATTGAGTGATTTCGGATGACTTTGGGTGACTTTTGTACATTGGGTGACTATTTACATAAGTAATCATTCATAGTAATATATTCACCTTATGTAATAATAAATTGTACTGTCTGTCATTTCTTGAATTTTGCTGGCAATGGTCGTGCTCTTCCTACTATCAACAATATGTCAAATCCTATTTGTATGGTCTTACCATGTAAGATGAATTTCTACCTTTTTCCGTTATAAGGAACTAGAATTAAGATTTAGAACTAGAAGCCAAAATGGTATTTGTGCAAGAAGAAACACTATTTTGGGCTGCTGCTTTTTGTTTAAAACAAAAGTTTGGACGATAGAGATTTTTATGAATATTGGTTCATACGGCCCTTTTCTTCAAATTGCAAGTGAATGTCTAGATAAATAAAAATTATCTTGTGTGGGTTTTCTATCATTAAAAATACTGAAAATGAGAATAAAACGTTAAATGCAGAGATAGACACGTCAGAATCCAATTCATTTTTTGATTTATTTTATTATTGATATTCCCAGGCAAGCTTCACATCAGATAATGATAATGAGATATTCCTCCCTTTCAGACGAAGGATCGCAGATGTAGAACTCAAACAAAACGACTTGATTGAAAGGCTCGGGACATGTCATTTGTTTTATTGTTAAAAAATATTTCTGAAACATAAAAATCTAGAAAATATTATCATCTCCTTTTTGTTGCTTTTCATCTCGTTTAGAAATGTTTAAGCTCTTAAAAATAAGCTCCTAAGATAAAAATAACAAAATATGAAATCAGATTGATTTTATATTTTATGTCTGGAAGGCACCCTTGGTGCTCAGTGGTGAGTATTTCTCTCTCGACAGCGGAAAGCTTCATTACAGGTTCAATCTTAAGTACGTGACCCTGTATTAAAACCGAAGGAAACATGAAGGTAGATTTACCGTTGGGAGAGAGAGAGGTCTTAAAGTTTCTTGAATGTTCTATGCATAATATATTTTACCGACTTAGTTTGCTGAGGGTTAGGGGGTTCACCATTTTTTATATTATGCGTTAGCTTTGCTCTCGCTCTTTCGAGTAGCTCCCGAAAACGGGATGAAAAAACCCAAACATGTCCTGAGTTAGGTGAGTATTTTGTAATTGATTATAATTATGATAAGGAAAAGAAAAAAATAGTCACTCGAGCATTTCCAAAACTAATGTAAAGGATGAAATAATAAGACTGATGAGAAGGAAAACGACTTAAAAACCCTCAACAATTGACATTTCGTTTAGGGTTGGAGTGGGTTTTTCATCATTTTTTGCTGATATTATGTGTTAGCTTTGTCCTAGCTCTTTAAGTAGCTTCATGAACATGGGATGAAAAAACAATAGAGTGCTGGGTTAGGTGAGCCTTTGTCGTGTCAAATATCATTATGGTTAAAGACATGTACTGTAACTATTATGTCTTTGGTATGTCATTCACCTGACAATGAAGATAACTTATCTTTTATAAAGAGTTCCGCTGATGGTCTTGACAGCCATACAAACGTTCTGCTGTGCCGATCAGTCATGACATTCATACCCATTCTGTGTACTTTTATTCACGTATCTCAACTGGTGATAATAGTCTATTGTAAATTTACCTCCTCACTGCTTGAGCTTCTTAGTTAAAATGACCAAATAACACTACAAATGTCATCGGAACTCTTGCTCGTATGCTTCATTTTAAATGGTTCGCTGAAAACTGTATGCGGAGATCTGTCACACTCACTTTATCAAACTTTATGCGGAGACCTGTCATACTCTCTTTATCAAACTTTATGCGGAGACCTGTCATACTCTCTTTATCAAACTTTTTGTGGAGATCTGTGATACCCTCTTTATCAAACTGTGTGAGAAGACCTGTCATACTTTCTTTATTAAACTTTAAAATTGAGTACTAAAAAAGAACCCTGCATATTATGAGCATTTTAGATACACTATGATCCAAATCCTGGCTATCAAACGAATCACATGTTGAAGTTACTGGTTTTCCTTGTGAGTGACACGGATAACTTTGAACAGTATTTATGTGGTGCGAGCAATCATTGACTAACATATTTGTTTCTGCTTTTTGTTCCGTATTATCTTAAGAACATCAATTCAAAAGGAAATCAGTTTACATTTTCTGTTCATTAAATATGACGTTCATAGACAATGTCTGGTAAGTTTTATTAGGTAAAATTGATACATTTTTGGTAACACCGTGTGTTTTAGTCTACATTTTCTAGAAAAGGTAAAATAGAATAACATTCCAAATTGACCCTCTTAACCCCATTTGTAGTGAGAGCTGAGTTAGTCAGCCCACTATTAACTGCTTACGTTGTCTTATGCCCGTCTAAGGAAGGGAAGTTAATGAATTGGAGACGAAGCTTTCAATATTTGCATATGACCTTCTCGTTTTACAAGGGGCGTAAGACAGAAAGTCATTATTACACTTCACACAAAAAATCAATTTGTCAGAGTCAGAAGCTGTAACGACTTTTCTTCTCTTTTTCCAATCTCATTAATTGACACAAGATTTGCGTTAGTTCAATTATTCTGGCAAGTGACCTTGATTGACTTGACATTCAAGTCACCTAATTGAACATAATAAAAGCCTAGAGGGGTGGCGTTAGGGTAACGGAATCATTTAATTGTTGTATTGTGTTATTGCTTCAGATTTTTTTAATTGAATATTCTGCGAATTGCGAACTTTTGAGATAGTTTCAAGCAATTCAGACAACCACTTATATACATGTCATTTTTTTTTATTATGTTGATTCATTGCAATGATTTGCTACTTGCAAATAAATGAAGACAGGCAATGACATTTTTTGCGCTAGCATATTGTTTTTACACACTTATATTTTTGCTCGGAAAATGTTTTTTTAAAACAAATTATGTGTTGCTTTGATACTTTGGTGCTTCGCACAGAGGGCTGCCGCTATCCATCTTCAGAAGGGGATCTTTATTTACACTGTAAAAGTTCTTCAGTTTGTAGGTAGGAGGTTAATGTTTTGAATTTTACTCTTCCTTCGATTGTCAACCACCAATCATTTACGTGCGCAACGTGCACTCGTGACCAACGTTCATCGCCCGTCTCCGATAGGACTGGGTGCTTTATCCTGCCTACCAATTAGGATCAAGAGGTACAAGCAATCACTCAAAAGTTAATATATTTACTTTGAGCCGTAGGTACTGTCACCTTACTGTACCAAGATGATGGAAAAAGTAATTTCAATCGTTAACACATTTTTGATTTAATTCATTTTGTAAAAAATTGGTATAATGTTTGATTATCCAGATGACTCAAAGGACATCCACTTTAATGTTACAATCTATCTTATTTCCTGTTTCTGTATGTTCGATTGATGTGAATAAACTGACATGTAACCCTTGCAAAAATCTAGCAGATATTTCAATACCTTAGCCTCTCCCGGCAGCCAAACTGGACCGAGTGATGACATAATTGTATACTTTATCCTGTAAAACAATCTTCAAAATATCGTACCTGAAGTTTTGTGACAATCGAACGATTTGTTTACTTCCGGTACGCAATTTTGTGCACGTAAGCAAAATAACCACAACATAGAACAATTTATGATATTTTTAAGGATATTTAATGATCAACCTTTATTGTTTATTATATTACATCCAAAATAGTAAAAGAATACACCAGTATGTCCACCTTAAGCGGTTTGGACAGCGGTATTTAGCGTTATAAATTACGTCACCATGAACTCTTTTGATGTCTGTTTTTCAACTATACCACCATGGGTCTTGATGATTTTAGGTAAACATGTAGAAATTTGCAACATGATCCCTATCTAAAAAAAAAATTTTACGACTTTTGTTTGGACATTACGGGGTCAATGTCACTACAACACAAAAGTATAAAAACAGCTTAAATGACAGACATTACTAAATCCATGTACCGGAAGAAGAAAATATTATTTTGACTATAACATTTTGGGAAAGAGGTGAGTGATGATTGGGGTAAAGGACAATGTGTCGAATGACGTTACGCGCTCTCCCAGTTTTGCTGACTAGGGGGAGGGCAAAAGGAACTAAAGACCCTGTATTTATGTTTGAAATATCAACATCTAATCCTTTAGATATCAAACTAGTTGGTACTTCAATATACCCATCGCTACCTTTCTAAAAATATGGAAATATACATTTACAAACACATGCACATAACACTTACGCATACCCACCATTTTCCTTTAAAAAAACCCCGTTAATTTCCCTTTTAACCGAGCAGTTTATAATTGGTAAGATGCCTATTGTAATATCTGCCCCTGGTGCAGTTGTGCCTACAATTTGTAACTTGAAAAACAAACCATAAAATGTGAGTTCACAGGATTCCAAATCTGCTGAACTCTGCTTAGTTACGCTAAAAGGCCAAACTACGACTGCAGGCGCGTATTCGGAGGGATGTCCCCCCAATCTCAGATCCAAAATGCTATAAATTTGCACAATTTTAACTTATCTCAAATATCTTGGCCATTGCTTTGATAATATCAAAGGTTGTCCCTCCTATTCAAAATCCTGGCTACGCGCCTTTACCACTGGGATGTTTCCCGACACAATCAATGTTACCCATAATAAGCGACATTTATTAACTGAATATTGTGGTTTCTGTAGTGCCTCTTTAGCATTCGCATATCAGTATAAAAAGTTGTTTATTTTTTTGCCCGGTAGTATTATACTCGTTTTGTTTCCGATTATTAAGCTTTACAATTGTTTGCACTTTTTTGTTTCAAATTTGAAGGTCAATGCAATTTCAAGATTTGACCTTGAGGTAGACCCTGATTATTAAAATTGTTGTCAAAATAGAAAGTCAATGGAATTTAACATAATATTTTTATGAAATAAATCTTTAGCCAATATAAAAAGCAAATTATTTGGTGTTTAAGTATCCTAACGACAATATTTGGATAATGATTTCACAATCACAACAAAATGTTTATTTACCCTACATAAATATTTGCCTTTTTATGAACTTCTCATTTATGATTTCTTTACATTTGTCTCTTCAAGGCCAAGTCTGGAATAATATTGACATTAAACAGTTATTGATTGTCACAACTCTTAAAACTTTCACGACAGGAATTTATTTATTATGTCTGCCATGTCTGCACTAAAAATGTTTTCTTTTCATAACCTCGAGACAGAATAATGATTTAGAAAATGTTCTATCTGAGTTCAATGATAATTTATTAAGAGGATAATTAGGTGACCTAGATCACAACAATCATTGGTCACTGACGGCTCAATCATCGATTTAAGAATATACGAGGAGACATCAGGTCAAGGTTGGTCATCAATCCATCCAAGTCGCCCGACGAATGGCAGGTACTATTTTCACATTTTGGCATCTAATTCTTCCGCAAACATTTATGTACACTATTAATTTTCGGCGATTTGCGCCCACTCGTAGGGATATATAAATATCGGTTGTCTAATAATAATGTCTCAATGCGCTTATAACATATTACCCCGACAATCAACGAAGACACACATACAGGTTTTAGCTAAGTCGACGGGACCGGATGAGTTTTCTTTTATATCTGGAATTTCGCTATACCCGACATCACCGAAAACAGCGATTTTTAAAGGTTCTGCCAAGATGACCTCAGTAGACAATACCATGTTATCATTTTACAACGCATTATAAATCGAAATTTCAAATCAGATATTCTTGCATGGATTTCAGGCTGAGCTTATTTGAGTGGTGAGATATATATTAATCATTATAGGGGGGCAGAAGCCCGTTTCTTGCCCGATTTTTCGAAAACTCAAAGAAGCGGCCGAAAATTTGACATAAGTGGTGCAAATTTAGGGCAATTTGTATGAAAATTGGTGAACAATGGCCGCAAAGCTGAAATTTTTAAAATAGTAGAAAATTGTGCAATTCCAGAGCATTTTGGATCGAAATCATATTTTTAAATTATTGCCCAATTTTCGGGCAAAATTTTCCCGAATTTGGGGGGGGGGGATTGCCCCCCCCCCTTGCCCCCTACAAATACGCCTATGGGCGTAACGCAAAACCAAGGCGCCCCCGCAAGATATTCGACCGACGCCCCCCCCTCGTGAAACATTCGACCCCCCACACACACCGTCTCAAGTTTACTTACTCTATATATCCAAAATGTTGTGTTTGATGGTATGAGCCGAAAGAAGCGAGGCGAAAATTTGAAATATGGAAGAAAATTGCGAGAGTCGGAGCTAAGGGTCGGCGCCACCCGCATTGCGGGGGAGGCGGGGCTGGTTGTTACGCCACTGGCTGTGTCGTATATAACTGCTTATATTTTTGCAAACCTCCTCACTGAGACAGACAAGTCTACCACCAATGCACAACCAGTCAAATGAATAAAAAAAAACAGTAGGAAACTTTAAACGATATCCATCCTCTATCTAATCTTCGTCTGAAGCTGTGAACATCCCACATTCACTGCACCTTCACTGCTGACATTTGCATCAATCATGGTCTCTGGTGGTCTGTCAAAACACGCCTCTGGCAAAGCGGGTCGACTTTAGCGAACTGGCCTGCACTGTATATTCAGTAGATGCCATCCATCTCCTACGGGGGATGGGTGGTTCTTTATGACAAAGTTGCGTTGACAATATGTGAGATAGTTTACCCTAGCAAGATGGTGATCAAGTGAGTTGTTATATGTTCGAAGAGAAATTGTGCTTTTCTTCTTTTGCTTTCACCATTTAGCTGCACTTGCCTGTCGATATGTGAATCCAACATCTCCCCCATAAATCTTTGTCAGGACAAACACTCTCATGTCATCTCTCACATCATCATCGATATCAAGTCTCTTCCTGACGTGCGGCAATAACTCACCCGCTTCAGGGTAGGCACTTATAATATGACCATATAATCCTAAAATATGGTCTGATTCTGTGATTATGTGAGCAGGTATGATGATGTTTGCAACATTTTCAGGCAGCATACTCCTGCAATTGACAAAGGATCTATTTTGTCTAATGAAGAGAATTACATCAACCTTCTGAGACACGTATGCAGCCTACACATATACATATGTGTCTTCTATGTCTATGACAACTGAATGTGAATATCCCTGGTGACGAATGTCTGCATATGCCGACAATATCATAGTTTCTGCTTCTACTTGGTGAAAGACTAACCCTGGTGGTCCTCGCCAGAGTCTAAACTTGTTGCCTGTTTGCCTTCACAGTAAATACTTTTCGCACAGAGCTGATGTTGTTGCAACTGGCCTTTCACAAGCTTTCGCAGACGAATTTTGTTACTGCGGTTCACCAAAAAACTAGTGACTTCAGCGTGTTCTGGTAACTTGGTTTCAGGAGTAGGAAAGATATTATGACTGTATAAGACTGTCTGGCAGCACGACGATCATGTTCATCATCTTGTATCGTTAAATTGACGTCGTATCTTTCATTGACTAGGATTATCTGACTGGCACCATTGTGTCTAGACTGTACAATGTGTACATTTTATTCAGATAATCCTTCCATCTGCACCTGTCGCCATCCCGCATTCTTGCCTCTCGATCTTCAGCCGTTGGCCTCGCTATTCTCCAAATTACCCCCATGTCAAATAGGCTCATGTATTCATCTGGTTGATTCTGTGGTTGTAGGTTGAAGAACCAGATAAGCCGACTTTTTGCAGTCTTGCGCATCATGGTTCCTTCAACATTAAAAAATTGAAAGAGGTTCTTGCGTAACCCTGCAATCAAGTAGTCTTTCCAGATTAACTCCACCAGTTCCATCGGACACTTCAAACAACGCCGCTAACCCTGACTGTTCCACCTGTGCTTGTTTGATATGCGCACTAGCCGGTCCACATGTAGTGATAGAATCAAAATTCTTTCTCTTATTTTTCCTGAGAGTGGCATTCAATTTGTTCTCTGCCATCACACAAAGCAAACTTGAAATCTTGCAGCAACTCTGGCGCAGCGACAATATATGATTGAAGATTAATAAGTGTTGTAGAAGAGATATCAAATTGGTCGTTGTTGATGTCTTCAGGCTTGTAAAAAAGTCTTGAACAGCGTGTTCATCTTTTCTAAATCTTGCTGGATTGCATTAAACGTGCTTCCTATTCCTGCGCTTGCAGTTTAGATTCTTGTGGAGGGATGCCTTTATTCTTGCCACATTGTTCGCATTCCGGGTTGTAGGAAACAGCTGTTTTTTCATTGTCTAAAAGTCCTAGCCATCCTTCCTTTAGTTTTGAATTTAAATTCATGGTCACTTCTATCAACATGTCTAGGGGCATGCATGCGTATGGGGTCCTGACATTGATTGCGAAAAGTGTCTTGAGAAAAAAATAAAATTGCTCCTTAGGCAATGACATAACCATAGCCCATAAGTCTGTTAGGCACTTGGAGTATCCACACATATAATAAAGCAATACAACTGACAGGTTCATAATATTGAAAATGTGGCTACAACAAGGACACTAAAGACACAATATTTCTAAGAATATCTGTATGATGGAGAAATGTAATTCTAACGTCGTTTTATGCATTATTATGAATGTGTTCTTTTACCAATGTTTGCGTTGATTTTCACACATCAACGAATTAGACATCATGAAATTGTAATAGTACTCTTATTCATCAATTTAGCGCACACAAAATACATTAAACCTGATGAACTGTAGAGTCTAAATTTACATTAAAAAATAAAAATTAAGAAAATAAATGAATGCAAGAACGCAGTATATATCTCTCGCTATATATATGTACAATATGTAATATCTATATAATCATAAAGAGCATACAAACATGATACAACTCTGTAGTTGAATCAATTAAACACTCATCGAGTGATGCTAACATTGTAAGGAATGAATAATAGTGAGAATCAGCTTAGCACACGTCAAGATGACTATGTAAACACACAGGAGGCTTGATTAGCGTCGGTGATCTCACTAGCTTGTTGCCTAAAATATTGTTTCACATTGGAATCCCGCCGATGTCGGAACTTGCAATGAAAAGTTTAACTTAATTTGCTCCCCTAAATCCCTAATGAATCGTCAAGTCATATATCAATTATCTATTGCGGCTTTTAGTGGTAACTGAGTAAAATTACTCATTTCAATAGAATATGATTAAGGGGAAGTAATTATTACATTTGTTGTTCAAAGGGAGATTAATCTTTGTTATAGTAAGACATTTATAAAGCTTTCGTTTTCAATTTATTTATTTTTTAATCAATATATAATTTAAATTTATTTTTAGCTCATATTTTTAAAGCAATAAATACATTTTTAATTGATTTCAATTTCATATTAATGAAAATATGTTCAGTTGTTCATAACATTATGCTAATGAAAAACCTACAACAAATATTCATTGCATTCTAAAACGTCGAATTTTGTGTGAAAACTTTGATCGTGAATACTATGCCTACATTTTAGAAAGTACATGGGGGCTAACTCTTATTATTTAGTCCTTACTTGCCATTAGTGCAAAGAAAGCAACCTACGCACTCCACGGTCACGGAATGTTTGGTTTGACCCAACTTAGTTATAAAAGTAATATTTCCTATTTTACAAGTCTAGATCAACTCCTTTTTTAAATTCTAAGAGGTAAGATGCATGTCTAAGTGTCAAGCGCCTTTCGCAACACACAAAGTTCATATGAAAGACAGACCCCACAATAACGTCCAGACCAGACCAAGGACTGTAGACCACTCGAGGGTGGCAGCAAACGATAGCCACTGGCCACATTCGAACCCGAGCCATCTCGCATGCGAGTACATTAACATTTCCCCCGAGGGTACCACCGCTCACACAATAGCCACACCTGATACATAGGGAGGTGTCAGTATTGACGATTTTTACTATTGTTGAATGTCCACAGCGACTAAGTGAACGACGGTGCTAATGTTAGTGGACACATGACGTTAAGTGTCATGATGTATAAGTCATGACCTCATTGCTTGTTCTTACTGACTTAACAATGATCAAACAGAGCAATGCGAGAAACACAAAAATTATATATTTCAATCCAAACATTTGGCTAATAGAATAATGGTCTATAGTCGTATCTCTAGTCTACGGGCTGGATGTCCGGCTATATCAGACTTACCAATCTCCTGAACAAATCGGGAGTCCAAACTGTTTGGTTATATTTTGCCTGACAATCTTTATAATCATTAACAAATATTACGTACAACAAGAAAACTGATGAAAACAAATCAGTTGGTAAATAATTTTATAAACTAAAAATAACACATGTAAATTGTTCAAGTAAATTATTTTTTTTGCATAAAGAAATAAGATGATACCATTAATAACATAATGTTAATGTTCAATGCTGTACTGTTTCAATATGTATGTTTAATTATTGTATATACATTGTGCTCAAGTTGAGTTGAATTTGAAAAAAAAAGCATTGGGAACAGTATAATTGTATAAGAAATGTAAGGATATGACTTTGAAGATAATACATCATCACTAATGCATGTGTCAAAAAGACAATGTCATCATAAAACATGAATAAAGCTGAACGAAGTTTTATCATAGACGCATTATTTACAAGAACTACAATACCAAAACTTTGTTTTTGGTTTTTGTTTCAGTTTTCCACACGGTTGGTGAAAGTATTCAAGACATTTATCACAAATGATTGTGGGTGCTCATCCCTCAACCACGATGTCCAAACAAACAAAGGCATGTCAATTGGACTGCCTTCTTTGCTGAAGTGAGGCAAACCATGTGCTGAAATTATTCCATTGTCACTTTGGTCTATTTTATTGGAATAAGATAAAATAATTAACAATTTCATAATATGATGTCGGTCGTAGAGTTGTTTTCATCAACAAATTACGTTTAAAGAATCGATACAAACTTTTTGTTATTCTCTGCTTCAAAGACATTACAACGACACTTTAATAAAATTAGTTCCAAATGATTAATATCGTATCGATTTTATAAGAATAAACTCATGAACGAAGTGTAGTGTAGAAAATTAATCTTATCTAAGACGTCAATTCTAATTTACCTTCGTTAGTCTTAGACCACCCATAATGACATCTCAGGCGATGTCATGTAAGTCGATATTCCAGAAATCTCTATAGTTTAATCGATGGCTATCATTTAATGATCTAGTGTCGGGAAAAAAATCTGAATGACTTAATCGATATCATTTATTTAAAAGAATATTGATTGTTTTCTGTGGGTATTAAAAGAAAGCAAGTTAAAGCAACAAAGACACGTAATGTTGCTCTTTGTTCTTTTGTTAGGATATCAAACGCTGTCATGTGTGAGCTTAAGATCTGTAAAGATCTGTCATGCATCGTTATTAAAATCATTATGGCAACTTACATGGTGGTCTCGATTGTTAAGCAGCGTTTGACACAAGGTAATTAGTGGTTAATTTGTCTATGAGAGTTTGAGGAGGATATGATAGGAAGGAATGACTGAGTTCATTTTGAGACAAGGTCTAGTATGTAATCAATTTAGTGAATTGCAGTATGTATTATGTAACCATGATATGTACATGACAATAAAATCAACTAAAACAAGACGATGGTTTTTGTCTGGCAGCGTTTACCATATGGTTATTAGTGGTTTTGGGGAATACCGATGAAAAGTAAGCTAATATATATTAATAGCCTACTAGACGTTGGTCTAGGGGTTATTTGAGAATTCATACTATTCTTTGCTCAGCTCGCCAGCAAAAACCACGACTTCAGAAAATCCAATACTATTTTTAAAAGGTCTCTAATACCTAAGACAGTAACCTTTGGGGTCTCTGCAGTTTTCATTCCTGCTGCTTGTTAGAATAATTAAAAAAACCGATAATTTGTTTCACTTGAAACCTCCCAAGCAATGACTGCGTTTCAAAAATTGATGTTCAAACACAGCCCTTCTTTTGTTTCACACCAGCATTACAATTTTTACACGGAAGATAATTTTCGTCTTCTGCTGAGCTGATTCTTAGAGGTAGTACCCGGTGTTGACAACTTTTAAACAAACAATATTGTATCAAGAAAATTTGAGTTTTTCACTGCCACTTGTGAATACTTGTGATGATAACATTGCAATGGAAGGAGCGTAACGACCATATCGACAAAAGGTTGAAAGCGCCTGGGTTTTTAAAGGAGTTACCTTCAAGAGGGGAGTATTTGCGCGAAAACTTTAAAGGAGTTTTGGGGGTTGATATCAATAGTGCATTTAAAACCTTAGGGGATGATTGGTCTTTCGAAACATTCTTCTTCTTTTTCTACTTCTGCTGAGCTGATTCTTTGAGACAGTACTGGGTGTTTACAACTTTTAAACGAATACTATTTTTTAAAGAAAATTTAAGTATATAATATTAATATATTCACACACACGCACTGACATACCATCATGTATTTTGTTTCTCTGACCACAATTACGAATAATCAAATCTTTTCATTCAAAACTTCTTCTTGAAAAAACTCGCCTTTTTATCCTGATTAGCGATGTTATTTGACATTCCCCGAAAAAATACACTCGTTGACTTCTGAAGCGTAAACACCAAATCAAAACACGGAAACGCATGTAATCAAAATATCATTCGTTCCGGAAGCGAGTGCCACAATTATGTTTAATCTTTTATAAACAATTTGATCTAGTTATATTTAAAAAAAAAATAAAAAATCCAATATAGGGCAAGTCAATCATGTGGTCGCCTAAACGTTCACATTGACCCAATTTTTTACAGAAATGCAAGACTGAGGACAAGTTCTTATCTTTTTTGTTTAACTGAACACTTTGTAGGGAGTTTTTTTTTAAGAAAAAAGGCAAAACACACCAGATATTGCCGCCAATATATGCGATAGCATTGAAACTTTGGAGTAGAAGCTTACAAGAATTTTAAAAATAATTTTGCCACCCCGGTGTCACGATGGTGAAGACTTTTGCATTGTGAGGGGTCAACGTCTGAGGTTCAAATCCCTTCCGAGCAATTTGACGGCTTTCTAAAAACAAATTTGGTAAAAAAGCAGTAGTCGTGTCTAACATCTGGCACTAACGGATTCGTGCTAATACTTATTGGCCAAATGTTAGTTAACTACTACTGGTAGTTGTTTGTTTTGTGTCGCCTAAGGTAGATAATTTACTATGAATAGGTAAAGTGTATGAGTTTTACTACATGTTATAATACAGGTGTGGCAGCACGCACAAGAAATAGAAAATCTTTTAAGAAATAGCGTCGCAGACATAGTTTTCTGGGTGTTGTTGAAGATGTTCAAACCCTTAGAGAGAGAACAAAAGAAGATCCCTAAATGACAATGCCACACCCCCTAAATGATAAGCACCTGATTGTTACTACTGTTTACTGTTGAGTCATATTATGTCATCAAAATGTTGTTAATAATGTTAACTTTTTCTCTTCTTTTTCAGGTAAGTCCCAGTGGGTGTATTATGTCAGGTAAGTCCCAGTGGGTGTATTATGTAATTGAATTATATTTTCGCGTTTGGGTGAGTCAAGTTGTTTGTACGTTTTAAAAGGTCAACGGGGCAAGATTTGGCTTCAATGACAATAAATATCTGTCGGATGATAACTACAAATAATTTACCGTCTTTATTAGTTCACGAATATTCCAATCTTATGATAAATAATTAATTCATATGGGACGCAACTCTTAACAAAATACTTGCCCGATTATCTCTCTTGGACATTGAACCATTGGTCAACCCCCTGAAGCGAGTAAACTCAATGTGCCAGCTGATGGAGTAGACATTGTCTAGTGAGGACAGTAGAGGGCTGACCACTGACCGAGCCAAGATAGAAAATATTATTGTCTACTGTCAATCAAATGGTTGTCCCCCTTATGTAAATAATGAATCACATTATGGAGAAGTGACATAAATAACTCATTACGTCATCTCATGTAAGTTCTGTCTGGTACAACTTTGATTAGTGAGTAAGACACAGACAATATTAAGAAGTAAGCAGAAGTGTTGGATCACCTTTTTTATTTTGGTGCCAAAACGAATGCGAAACAGCCAAATCACAAAGTCATACAACACTCGTTCAATAAGAATATACTCATCTTTAGGAACTTTTTTTTATCAAGTGATGTCTAGATTCTGCGACTGGTTACTGTATCCTGTTGTTGGAAACATATAACTATTTTGTTGACTAAGTTTTCCGATAGTAAAACCACTCTTGATTGTGGTTACAAAGAATCAAGTATAAATGTATTGATCATTAAAGTATTATCTACATTTGGAAAATTGAATCATCTTATAGAACAATAAAAACCAAAAGTTCCTCCCAGTGTACATTAATCTTTATTCATGAATATTATCACTTCAAACTCGATACAGTTACATGAAAATATTTGTTAATTTGAATGTTAAAATGTTGTTGATTTAATTTCAATGCCGATTTGTTTCAATTTAAGTGAACAAAAGAAGACACTTTTTGATTTGGCGCATTTTTTAGTATGTCAATGAAAAAACATTATTATAATTTTTACAGCAGCTTTATTTTGAGACGAGCAGATGTACTATTCGTGGCTTAGTACAATTGATCTGACCTCAAAAGCTTAGAGGATTGTAAATTAGTTCAGCCAGGTATGATTGATGATGATTCAGTTTTTCTTGAGAAAACGAGTGTGCCTTACTTTTGTCATTATCGTAAATGATTTTAAAGTTAATAAAGGGATAAACAAAAAGAAGGACCAAAATCTAGCAAACAAAGAAATACAAGTGATGATTTAATAATGAACGTTTATGACTAGAGTTAAGGTTAACAGGGCAAAACATGGCCATTTCAAGTATACAGTATATAGTTTCAATTATTCAGGGGTTTTATATAAAAAATCAGACACCTTTGTCTGTTTGATGGAATGTTTCAATATAATACTCTGAATATTCTATGAAATGTATATTTTGTGGCCGTAATAGAGAGATTTTTCTTCAAAAGTGACCAAAAGGAGTGGCCTTAACTGGTGAAAGGCCGTATCTGGCGGATGGCCGTAATAGAGGGAAATAAATAACAGAGTTTTAGAAGGAAAAAGATCGGGGATTTTTTTTTGGCCTTAACTGGCGAATGGCCGTAATAGAGGTGGACGTAATAGAGGGA
>JAUUEB010000244.1:0-15275 GCA_032362205.1 Clione limacina
TCTGTCTCTCTGTCTCTCTGTCTCTCTGTCTTTCTGTCTTTCTATCTCCACAATGCGCAAATATGTCAACATCCCGCTTTTTTAAATCATAGTTTAAAAACAACTTGTATTATAGTTCGAATATTATATGAGCTTTTGTTTACATCGTCTATTAATACGGAAATAGAACTTTGTGTTCATTAGATTGCGGCTCGAATATTGAGTGCGACAGGAAGAAGATGCAATTGTCCCCATATTTAGATTCATGGCGCGTATTTGACAGATAAAACATAGTTAAATTTAGAATAATAACTTTTCTTACAGTCGACAGAATTTAACCAAAATCTTAACTACACATTTGGCAATATCTAGCAACATTTTTCTAACGTTTCGGGTCGATTGAGTCAATACTATGGCTGTAAGTAATCCCATTGCATACAGAGCCAGCCATTAATAAATAAATAAACAGATGTTGAATCTTATTATGAAAATAAGATCTATAGACGTGTGTGTTTGCATGAGGTGTGTGTGATATGTGTTCACTGCTTTGTGCGTCCCAATATAACATAATACATAAATTTATATAAATAATTTATTCTCCGAAGGTTTTTTTGTCCCGTTAGGTCACTTTTTTCTACAGTGATTTTTTAGGTCATTGCGTGTCGCCGCCGCAAGGCAGCGCCTGGTGGGAAATAGGGTGACGATACTTTCCCAAGGTTTTACCGAAAATAACGTGTGGTCAAGCGATGGCTCGAACCCACTACCTCTCAGGTGACCACTAGACTATCGCTTGCGGCCCCCAATTAATAATTGTTTAAAACGAATTGCATTCATTGGTCAATAAAAATGAACTCAAATATCTCAATATATTTACAAGTAGATAAACAAAATAGACAAATGTCATGGCCGATGGTTGTTTTTAAATTGTTTGACGTCATAGCTTTGTTGTTGTTCAGCCTCGCAAGTTCTAAACTTAACGAGGCTTTGCATGGTGTCATTGAAAAGGCAAGGTATACATATTTCCCAACTTGGCCCAAGTGTTAATGGGTATATGATCTCAGCTTGGGCTAAACATAGTGGAAAGAGATGATTGGGAATTGGGATACGCAATGTTGCATAACACTTGTATGAGTCCAAGCTCTGTAGTGCAAGGCCGTAGACATTTGGTTGTCGACGCTGTTACCTTTTTTATTTGTATTGTACTTAGCCTGGAAGTGATTTTCGAAAATCTGTGACGAAATGTCATTTTTTAGTCATTAAAGGTTATAAAAGGTCAACATTTTAGAAAATGTTTAAATATTTTCCCTTGTCATATCGTTGGAATTGCTTTGACGAGCGAACTTGTCAGTACCATTTTAACTGATATATCTTCATAAATTACGTGGTTATCAAAGAAAACTATATTTCATGTTCGCGTGATACAATTTGCAAAATGCCGCGCCATGTCTATACTAATTGACCAAACAAAGTCTTCTTGGGGTTCAAAATGTTAGACTTGACTCGACAAAGTCTTCTTGGGGTTCAAAATGTTAGACTTGACTCCACAAATCAATTGGTGCTATTCATTTTGTAGAGTTGTATGACAATAAGAATCGTGTTTTATCCACGAGAAAGGGGACTCTTTGATTTGTGCTCGCTACGTCTTCGAATGTCAATGTATGCACAATGTCCTTACTTAATCTTATACTAAACTATAATAGCTAGGCACGCAGGCTATAAGAAAATACCGCAAAAATAATGCAAAGAATATGGATTTTTTTTAATCGTTCGACCGCTATCAACTCGGACGGGTTCAACTTGTATAAAAGAAACACAAGAGGACCGATCATGTGTTAGCCACTGCTTTACATTCTCATGTTTGAATATTTTGTTGCGTTCCTTCAACCAGAGAGCGGAAGTTTCCGACTTCAGAATGTTCTTCGCCTCATGCGAGCTTTCTATATCTCTAAAGCTAAGACTGCTCACTGCTATGTTTTCTCAGACGTTGCCTATCATGGAGCAGTTCGTTTGAGATGTGGTGTTTTTAGAGGAACCGCAAGGGAAGGATAGAAGAAAGAAAAACAAATACACATGCCTATACACCAAACAGAATCCGATGCAGACTTGAAAAAAATAATGATTGTCTATTGAAAACACATTGTCAGACTAGACACCATCCGTAACATGCACTGGGAGGGAATCAGACAACTTGGAAGACAAAGACGCATATGGAGGAGCATAGGCGTATCTAAAGCCCGTTACTTGCCCGATTTTTAAAAAACTCAAAGAAGCAGCCGATATTTTTGACATTGGTGGTGCAAATTTAGTGCAATTCTAGAGCATTTTGGATCGAAATCATATTTTTAAATTATTGCCCGATTTTTCGAAACTGGGGGGGGGGATGTAATAATACACAAATTCGCCTATGAGGAGGAGAGATATCAATAACTGGAAGGAGGGAAAGTATCCATGAATGCACCAGGCAATCAAAAGACCGTGCTTCATGGAGGATCATCAACCTATGGCGAGAGATAATACCCACAACGTCACTGTCTGGTAGTCATATCATATCTTGGGTACCCAAGGACGTTACATAATACCTAACTTATAGGCTCTGTGAGTTTACATAGGCTCGTCGCCTAACTGGCAGACGCCTTGTATACGCTGTATGTACATGTGTGTCTCCGTTGCTGCGAATGTCTGTGTCTTACTAAGGTTTATCAGTCGATTCCTTGTATACTACAAATGTGTATGTGTGTCTCCGTCCTGCCTGTCAGGGGTAATATATGTAAATCGCTTTGAGCTTGGCCCCGCTGAGGGAAAGCGCTATATAAATATAAGTGACATTATTATTATTATTATTATCACTACTGGAAGTGACTTTTGGCTCACCCTATAGTATACTATAGCGTTATGGTATCTATAGGCTTTTTATAAAGCCTTTGGCTTTCTTATTGCTATAAACTGTTAATTTCTTATATCTTATTTCAAAACTTCCTAGGATAATTTATGGTTTTCATGTTATAATTTACAATGTTAATAATGTTAATGATATGGTCGCTTGTTGAGCGACAAAGTAAACTTTGCTTTACACACCTTTACATTCTTTTGACACTTAAGTACATCATCCCTTGCCATGTCAGCGGCCACAGTAATAAATTCAGAAACACTGTTTATAAAAAGACACAATCCTGTCTAATAAGTGGTTTTCATCATATATTTATTCCATTATATCACTAAGATCATTAGATGATTTGAAAAAAAAATATATCGAAATGTTACAATTTCACAAATATGTAATAACAAACTTCAATTCAATGAACAGATATATAATGAACAGATATATAATCCCAAATTTGTAAAACGTCCCAATATCATACAGTTAGATAAAGATGATTAAATTGTTAAATATTCCCTTAAATTAAAGGAATATCTCTCAATGCCAGTAGATGTCAACATAAAGCATCAACAATTAGATGTATGAAGTACAGTTGAACTTTGATATGACGTAAACGCCCCCTTTTTTAACATAAGAGCCATTGAGAAGAGTAATACTTTTAAATAAACAGACAAAAGTCAATTATTGGACACTTTTAGTGAGCAATTACTAACAAACTAGCTTCCACTGTTCCATCAGCAAGTTTCACAATTGTCTTATAAATGACACACAAAGGACATACTTTCATACAATTGTCTTATAAATGACACACAAGTGACATACTTTCATACAATTGTCTTATAAATGACACACAAGTGACATACTTTCATTTCATCTTGAATAGAACTGATGCTAAGAAAAAACATTCTCTCAGTAATTCCTTCTTCAATTACTTACTTCGATTTATGGTATATATTTTCAATAAATTAGCCTTTTTCATTTTTCTTATTTCCTCAGAAAATTCTCATTTATTTTTTGGAATCAATTCACATTTTTGCATGCTATGATAAAACTGCCATTCATATAACAAAACCTTTATTTTAAAACACAAACAAACTAGCAAGTAGATTTGCTTGGGAAATTCAAAATACATAAAAAAAAAATATAATTTTGTTACATTTTTTGTTAGTATGCAGTACTTTTAAGGCATACATTGATTAGATTCAAGTTAGCATCTCAAACAAAGCTGAGTAATTAAAGCTATAGGAACATTTTGATTACTTCATATTATTATAAATTTTTATTTTTAACTTATTTTTGATAATCTACAAGTGAAATTTCACATATAAATAAAAATATAAAAGTCTGTTTAACTGTATGATCAGATTTTTTAATCCAAAACCTCAATTATTGGGTAAAATCAACAAAACAATTAATGACATTTTACCATAAACATAAACAAATAATAGAACAGGCAGTAGATAAATTAAACACCAAAAACAAATGTATAACAGATTGAATGGCACACACAATAAAATCCATAGATTCAGTAAACATTCAAAAAGTTACAGGAAAGAATAATCTAAGTAGAAAAAACAACAGAAATGAAATAAAATATTTTTGTAATTATTATGATTGTAATTGGAATGACAAGTTGTAACTCTTAAAGGATGGAATTGCATCTGATGGATTTACCATAAGTGATTGATTTAGAAATCGTATCAGAATATTGAAAACATTGCTCTGCATTATAGTTGTTCCACTGAGAAAAAAACCCACGTTTTTTTCTTCTAAAGAGCTTGGAATTGACGGCCATTTTTTGCATGCAATCTAATATCAATTTCACTTAACAAGTTCCATAATTTTATCCATATATACAGTTAAACAAAAAAGTTGTTTATTAGTAAAAATATAAAAAAAAAGTTCGACTTGAGTGGATCTATTTGTGAGTTGCAGAGTAAAGTGTTCAACATATGGTAATGATTTTCTTACAGAGTTACCATTTACACACTTCATATTCAAATCTCATCAAATTTTAATCAAAATTGTGGATTTTTTACATATATTTTATTGGTAACAAATGAGCAATTTTTTGTTTACCTGTATATATGGATACAATTATGAAACTTGTTAAGTAAAAATGGTATGAGACCACATGCAAAAAATGGTCAATCAATTCTAAGTCGTTTAAGAGAAAAGTGAAAAAACATGTTTTGCTTTTCTCAGTGGAACAACTGTAGTCAATTCTTTGCCAACTAAAATAAAAGGGAAGCAACCAAACCTGTATATTGACCAGTCCTATTATTTGATAGTTTTCATTTTCTCACCCTTCATTTGTTAAACAGTGTTTTTGATTGAGTCACATTCAGAAGTACATACATTTGTATCAGATAGATATTAAGTATCATGATTATAGCCTTTCTAGTACTAGATATTAACTATATTTACAGAAAATAGATCTATAATTTAAAGACTTAAAGAAACATTAGGCTTTTGAAATTATATTGAGAGATTTTATTTGCAAAACCGATTAATTTCCATTTAATGTTGAGTTAACAATTCTGATATCAGTGATTTTTTCAAAAACTATTATTCAGTACTTATTTAGGAATTCCATAATTAAGTGCTGATTTCTTAGTACTCATTATCCATTACTCAATACATATCTTTTTTTACAGTATAATTCAGTTGACTCGAGTGTGTTATACAAAATGCATTAAATCTTGAATTAAATGTTAATCAGACAATATGAAAATCTTACAAAGAAAGTTTTAGCAACATACTTTGAGTTACACATCAGGCCTCAGGGTGTGGCTTCTTTTCTGTTAGAACAGAACTGAAGTCCTTTCCATAACCAAAAGTAAACTGTTTGATATAACTTTATTGTGTCTGTATTGAAGTATACTTGTATGATGCCATAGCAATATATATACAGGTGAATTCACTTATAACAAATTCTCAAATATAACGAACATAAGTAAAAACTACCTTAATATATCCCTCTTTGTATCATTAAAATATATTTCTTATATCCAACTAAGATTTCAAAGACAGCGCTTATAACGAACAAGAATTAAATAAACGGTTGAGCAAAATCAAGAAAAATTAATCACTTTGGTCACTATTTTGTGAAGCATGACAGCTGTTTCCAATTCCTGTGCTGCAAGTATTCATGTCATGTGCTTCCATCAGAATTGTTTCATAAGTCGCCGCTCGTGCAACTGTGATTGACTGAATTATGACCGCGCAGTGAGTAGTGTGGACGTACGAATTAAGCTAAGCGGGTGGCGGGCGACAAATTTGACATGTGTTAATAACTGTATGTCTTACCACTATCAGAGGTCATCAAGTGTAGACGATTTCTCATGCATTCACGCTATCCGCGAAATATGATGAATAATGGAGACGTTTTTTTGGTCTGGTACCTATCAATCGGTAATAATTAATTTATGTGTTCCTTTTCAATCCGAACCTTTGAAGATATCGCCACCCAAGAGAAAGACGCTCATGTTTAAAGAGAATATATTAAAAGAAGTGGATGAAAAGGCACGGACAAAAGGGGAAATATGTCTCTGATTTCAACTTCCCCTGATTTCAGAGTTTTTATATAACTAACTATCGCTTATAACGAACATTTTTCCGCTACCCAAGCAATTCGTTATAAGTGAATTCACCTGTAGTGCTTAAATGACCTATTTGAGTCGTTAGCGCTGTAAAAACTGTACGTAAAAGATAAAAGTTACACAGCTTGAGTATTAAACTGACTACACTCAATCATTTCCAAATATAATCTTACACACAACATTTTAAAATTGGGTTGTAAATCTGTAATGAAGAAAATCATTGCCAATTGTGAAAAGATAGATTTTCAAATATTATATGCATGATAATGATTACTTAATACAGTAAAAAAAAAAGATTTCACAAGCCCTTTTTTACTACTTCAGAAATTGAGATTATACAATGGTCTTATTATCACAAATCTCAACAAGTCTAAAATGCCATCGTCTTTGTTTGACAATCTTTAGAAGTATGATAGTAGTTTTTCTTGACTCATTCCTTTTTGCACTGTGGCAGAGTCAAGCGTTGACCGTAACTGTGTAACACAGAACTGTATTTATCATGTCATTGGATGCTTTTATTCAAACTTTGAAATAAATCTTCAAACAGAAAACTCTCAAGTTTAATACGTCATAGGTCACAACCAACCTTATATGAGGATTATTGTGTTTTCCCGAGAGGGGTAGAATATCATATTCTGTGCATTCATGTAGATTAGAGTTACTATCACAACGTTTGGAAATAATCCACAGAAAACATGTACAATGTGAACACATAAAAGAAGCTTGAATAGACAAGTTTAAAAAAGAAGGCAAATATAGTGTCCGATTGTCACAACCAGTCCAAAAGACACTCAGCACATAATGAAACATTACTGGTCAAATAAATCACACAACCAAAACATATCACATGGTCAAACACATGGTCATTCACATGGTCAAACACCTGGTCAATCACATATTTGCTGAAAATTCTATAATTATTTCAAAAATAATTCTTAAAACAATATGTCATCACAAAACATGGATTATTTTAGATTTAATTAGTAGCCTTTAAGACAGAAACAAGGATTGAGTTTTAGAAGTATTTCACAATAAAGATGTCCTTTTATGATACTTTCTCAAACACATTTTGGAAGTCACAGATATGCAGTCAAACTTGCTTAAACTGAACTTAAGGGGAAGTACAATTTGTTCAATTAAAAAAATATCTGTTTAAACAGAAACACAATTTTAAGTAAAATTCCATATGCTACGGGTCAACATGCAGTGGGTTTAAGACAGCTTTAAGTCCTGATCCATGCCCTACTTTAAGCAAAAGTCACGCTCATGCCTGTCTCAAAATACCAGTGAAATGCATTTGGATTAGTCTCTTAGAAAAATGTCTGTGCTTTTTTTTTGCAAAAGTTATGTTTCGATGTCTAAAATTAACAGATTAAATCATAAATTCTGTCATATTTGTTCAGTTTTAACATGAACATGTGTTTCTTTATAAAAGATAAAGATAGGAAAAAAAAAAGAATATTATTTTTGAAAATTGTGTGTGCAGTTTAAACTAAATTGACTGTATATCTGAGTTTCCTTCATTAATGTAGTTTAGTAAACTCTGTCTAAGGAAATTAAACTATTCTAATCATTCTAATAATAAACTATTCTATATTTGCAGTGTACAGTAGTATCTTGTATACTAACATCTATTATTGTAATAGCCTGTACTTTGGCAACAACTTACTTGGAATGTCTCTTTGTCGCGAGTCCTATTATTTATTACCAAACCTTGTTACATTTTTAGATAAAACATAATATGATTCCATCGCTCTCTTTTATTCATTGTCTAGGTTGGATATCACAACAGACAACCCATTTATAAAAAAATGTAAAGTTAACAAATATACAGGAATAAAACATAACATCAAAGAGAAAAAGAGTAAACAGAAAATAATTTGTATAAAACAAGTAATGAAAAGTTGAACATTAGAATTTCACAATGTAAAATGTGTGAAGTGAATTGATTATCTTAAATAAGGCAAAATATGAAGACATAAAGTTATGTATTATAACCTTAAGCTATGATTATCAACAATTTGAACTATTTATAAAAAAATTGTTTACAAATGAAATGTTAAAGATATTATACATCCGCCATGTTGAATATATTTTATATAAAACTGTTAGCAAAAAAACTGTAAAATATAAACAAAATATTTGGCAAGAACAAAATTGTCTGTCATAAATTAACTAAAAGTAGAACTAAAACCAAAAGTTCTACATTTTGGTCAATCAAATTTGAACACTGATAATGTTGTAATCCAAATAAATTAGTTGATCCTGTAAATGTGTTTGATGAAATCACCTATAACATAACATCACTACAATAAACCACAGATTATATGTTCATGCTCTTTAAAATTAATCTTGAGAACATTTCAAGAGTTTTAAACTTGAATTTATTAAGACTAGATAGGTTACTATCGCGATGTAAAGAACATTTCTTAGCATAATGCAGATATTCTCCTGAAAACGAAAACATCGAAAAGAAGAATATTGCATTTAGCATTGAACGTCTTCATCATTCAGAAATACAGAAGGGTCTGAGTAATCCAGGTTTCTGCACCGGAAACCTATCTAGCTAAAGACTTTCATTTGGAGACAGTTTATCTTCAGTATGACTGGATATTAAAATCTAGACATTTTTCATTTTGGAAGTGAACAAAAATATTGGGGAAAAAATGATTAAAGTAAAATCTGCTTCCCCAACCCTTGTCACAATATGAGTTAGTGGTGAGGAAAACTGACAGCTGACGAAAACAATAACTTTGGTATCACTCTCAATATCTGATTGATAACATTAATCTAAATAACACTTAAATAATAGTACTATAATAATAGACATTAATCTAGATAACACTTTAATAGTAGTATTATAATAATAGTGAGTATGTACCATAAATTTCCATAGATAGTGCAAGTTTTTGGGGTAATAAAATATATACTCAAAGTCGCTAGTCGAACCGAAACTATACTTGGATAAACAAAAAATTAATTTCTTAAAAGTGAGCAAATGATTTGAAGATGTGCAGTTAGTTTGTTTACACTGTGTCCAACATTTTGTTTAAGGAGTCCATGTAAATCTTAAAAAAGAGTTGTGTCCCTTAAATTTATTATTGTGTGGTGCTGGGTAGGTCAGTTACTTTACAATACAGTTGAACTTGCTCAGCGGCCACCTGTGGTAAGTGGCCACCTTTGAGCGCGACCATTACGTTTTATTCTCTATAAGATTCTTTAAACTTTCTGTAAGCACTTGCAGTAGATGGCCAGTTTGGCTGCTGATAATCACTGGCCTCTTAGAGCAAGTTCAACTGTACTTTGAACTGAGCATTTCAATACTGGCAAGCAAAACACAAAACAAGAAATATGGCGTCATCTTATTTAGTGGTTATCTATTTGTTTATATACTTTCGTCAAATGAATGTCCATAGTAAACGTCAAATCATCTTTGAGAGGTTGGTCTTAGGCACTTTTTAGCACACAAAGTAGGGGGTCTCAATGACTATGAGATAGCACAATCTATAAAAATCTATGGCATACATTCTTGAAAATAGTTCTAAAGCATGAATACACCGCTCATTCCTGCCTATCAAGAATGTTAAAGTCTATTTTACCTCAATGGTCAACAGATAATAAGGAGTTTTTTATATTCCCAGCTTCCTGCGAACCATAACAGTAGTTGCCTGCTTAGCATTCAAAATTCATCATTACTAACAGGGGCGCTAAACCCCTGTTCAATCAGCTGCTAATTGAGTACTTGACTATTGGCAGTTAACGCAAATGTAAGATTCCTAGGGTGTGTCGCCTAACAGGCATGTCACCCTTGACTTGTATACTTCCAAGGAAGCTGAGAATATGCAGGTATGTCTCTTTTTGGCCTGTCGGGGTAATATAACATTGTAAAGCGCATGGAGCTAGCTGATGGGCTTGGAAATGCACTATATAAATAATCTATATTATTATAATGTCTATGTTAGATGTCTGATTATGATTTGCTAAACATTTACAAATTGAAATTTTGAGAAAAATATATGTTAAATATATGACTTTTCATAAAGACAAATGAATTTAATCGTTAAAACTATAAAAATAAATATATCACATTTAAAGTAGACTCAGATATTCACATATAAAGTAACATAACACTGTGACAATTCATGAATGAATGAAACCTTGAGGATCAATGATAAATATCTTTCAGCATTTTGTGGGTAAAAGTCACAAGCTTTTATGGCAGTATCATGCTTTTAAACACAAATCTTTGCAGACAAGATGTTTCTTTTCTTCCTTCCATCCAGGCATTCTTTTTTTGTTGCACCTTTCATTTTCTCCATTTGTTTCAGTCATCAGGCTGAGAAAAAAACCATGAGAAACATTTTATTATCCTCAGAAATATAACTGTGAAATGAAATAACACACTTTCATAATGTTCATTTTGTGAAAAAGTGCCTGTACTTTCCCATTTTTTTCTTCTCAATTCTGAAACCAAACAGGTTTACTTATAAGCACTTGGGGCCACATTTAAAAAAAGCGGCAAAGATCCGTAAAAATATGGTATGCTCTAATTTAAAAGGACATTTAAATTATGCACCTCTTGTTTTGAATAAAAAAAATCCTCAAAATATGTTTTAGAAAATACAGAAAATCCATACGTTTGTGGAGGTCTTTCAACCTGTAAAAAAAATGCTAGGCAATATTGACAGGTAGTGAACATTATGCACAGAATTGTTTTAACTGTGTGTAAAGAAGTGCATTGTAGGTTCAGAGTTTTCAATCTGGTTGGTCTGATTTATCTTAAGCCTAACACGTGAAAAGTTTGATAGTTTTTTAAAGAAAAAGGTGAGGTTGTAATCCATTTCTTTTTTTGGGGAATGACTAAGTAAATATACTACAGTAAATACAGAACTCAACAAACCTCACTTCAACGGAAATTTACTTTCAACAAAACAACTGTAAATCCAAGATTTTTTCCTTATTAATCGTATAATAATCAATATAAAAAGAATTCTGTAAAATAAACAAATTTTGCCAGTTTTTACTCAACAAATAAGTGAACCCAAGCACATTATTACAATGACTTCTAAAAAGCAAAAAAGATTAAAAAAGAAAGAGGAAATAGCAAAAACGGATGGAAAATGAGACAAAAAACTTAGATATAAAAATGTCTACCAATATCTTTTTACCAAATCTCCAAATTTTGAAAATGCTTGTATTCACTTTGAAAACTTGTAAATACTTTTCCTTGTCATCAAGTCGAAGAGCTCTAACTCATACGGCTGCTGGATCAGCAACATAACAACATCAAAAAATAACCATGAAATATATGCATTCATGCTGCTGGAAGTGGCTTTATTCCTTTCACTAAAACCAAATGTTTTTTCAAAGGTAGCTATAAAAAAACTTTAACAAAATACTATATTCATCAAATAATAACTGGCTCAACTGTTTTTATGAACCCATATCTACTGTAAACAAATAAAGAGTACTCAAGTGACAAAATATAACAACATGTGAAACATGCAAGCAGAATACATATCAATGTACAAACTATGACAACTTTTCTACCAAAGAGTTTGTTATGTAAACCCTAATGAAGCCATTTCCATTTCTAAATTGGTCAGGTATCACAAGTGAAAGCATTTTGATTTGATGATTATAATACATAAGTTGAACCTTATTGCCTATCTGAGGGCAATTTCTTATATAAAAATAATTCTTTATATTTAACTGATGTCGAGGGTCTGACCTCTGACTTTCTTGAAAAGAAAAGTTCACTTCCGCACATATTATCACGCTTTATAATATATTTAGTTTGGATGATCAGGGCTTTAAGAAAATTAACAAATGTTCCTACAGTGTACATTATTGAAGGTTCTGCAGGAAGTTAGTTCTATTTTTGTCACTTTTTAGATTAATTTCTTTAGTCACCAAAAGCAAAATACTGCTCAATATCACTAGTAACTTGAGTATGTTATTGCACTGCTTGTTAAAAGTGTGTTGTCTTTGCAATTGTTCCATCTGCACTATACCCTGGCAATGGTTGCAGACTCTGCTCCTGCATCTACTTTGAGACTGTCGCCAAGATAGTAGATGTGTTCACAATCTTGAGACTGCCTTTGGCCGGATGTAGCTTGTCTGCATTGTTTCTATAACTTTGTCCAGTGAAACATCTTGGGCACTTGAAGTCTTTGGCTGATGACAGTTCTCCTTTGATTCTGCTGTATCTAGCATTGACTGAGCATTAACAGTTTGGGTAGAAGATAGAACTGATGTCGCAGCCTTTCTGACACACATCACAAGGCAACTTGCTGACACACATCACAAGGCCACTTGCTGTGTTCCTGATTTTATATTTACTTTAAACAAATGCCCCTATTAACTATAAACAACAATTATTCATGTTTTAAATTAACAGTAGTCTGTTGCACAATGATTGAGCTTTCTTGACAGTTTATATAGAATCAAGTGGATACTATTGTCATTGTACAACATTCCAAACGTCCATGAGAACCAGTCATGTTGCTCATTAATGCAATATTTGCTATGTTATGTTTTCACCAGTTATAAAATACTGACTTGAGATGCAGGAGTGAAGAGGGAAATGGTAACTTACATTTCTTAATATTTTTCTGTCTGTGTTGCAATTAAATGAGATGGTGGTCACTTAATAATGTAGTAGTTTGCTGACATAGCGTAATACTCATAAAAATAATGACAGTGAGAATGCCAGTGATTAGAGACAGCTAAATCAATGAGAGAAAGAGAAAAACGAACAAAAAAAAGAAAATCAAAAAGGATAGCACTAAAAACTGAAAATAGCAATAAAGACTAATAATTTCAATAAGGACTAAGTATAAAAATGAAGACTAAAAAGAGCATCTGATCTAGGTTACAATAGTCATGCAGACGACACTCACAGCTCTAACTACAGGAAAACAAGGGGAACAACTCATAGCTAGAGATCAACCTCTGGAGTTAGTTCAGCAGATAGAACATGCCAGCGTCTGTACTCCCTGTCTGGGTTCTTGAGGGTCTCAAACCAATGCTTCAGACGTTCACCTTTAGAGTTGATTCCAAGTTGAACACCACCTGAAAATATGGTGATAACAAAATAAAACTAATGATAAAGAATTTAAACCAAAAATACTAATAGAACAAACAAAAGAATTATCAAGTCCCCATTAAGAGGTAACTGGTTTTCTAAGAAGTCAAACTAATAAAAAAACAAACAAAAAAACAACATACACATGTTTTTCAAATGTCATGTAAACGTTTTCAATCATTAAGCTATAATATTATTTTGAATATAGAAAGAAAATATATGAATAATCTGACCAAAGTAAAAATCATGTAAAGAGAAATTTTGGTTAAGATTAAAATCAAAGTCAATAAGTTTACTTAGAACTTATATTCAAGAGTTTTCAATTATCTAGAAAAGTGTTTGATGCAGCTGAACATCAACCAATTACAGAGACTTTTTTAAATAATGAGGTTTATTTAAAATAATATTTTAAATATTAATCTTCATCATCATAAGAACAGTCATCATAAATCTTTATAAACATTTTAGATTATTTTGATATTACACGTTAACCTTAAAGTGATAGCGTATATAACATGTTTGTATGTTTTATTATATGGCTAATATTACAGTTAGTAACATAAGAAAGAGATAATGGCAATACTCAATAGTCAGTGAGATCTGGGTCACTACTGTCTCCCTTATATATGAGCCTGTTGTTGTAGTACACAGGTCAATGACACAGTTCAAATGGTATGAATGATTTCATTTGTTGAATGGTACTCACTGACCAATAAAAAGAAATGTTTCTTTTATTATTATTAGGCCCATTTTGGTACTACACAAGAAAAGACAAGTTCTACCACTTGATAATATTAGAATGTTTTAACAAAAAATAAAACTCATGGTTAGAATGTTTTTAAAAATATGAAAAGTGTTTGAAACAATACATAAGCATTCCACAGTGGTAGGCAGGATCATGTCCTATTGGGGATGGACGATAACAACGGAGGTCCTGTGCACAGATGCACCCTAAAGATCCCCTGGTGGTTGCTCAGAGTATCATCCAGGCAAAATTCAAAAATTGTCCAAGTCCTACCAAAAATGGCACACCCTGACAGTCTAAATAAAAGAGTACCTTCTGAAGTTGATAGTGGTCGTCCTTTGGGTGAAGGGAAGCACCAAGGTGTTGATGCAAAAACATGTGTTAAGCAAAACATGTGTTGGGCTAAAACATGAGTGTATTAAAAGCAGTACGCTAACGCAATATTCAGTCAACAACAGTTGACTCCTTCAAGGTTATTTCATCTATGTGTATTTTTTTAAACGCTTTTTCAAATGAAATCCCAACCACTTGAACAACTTTGTATAATTCAGTTACATATCTTTTTAAATTAATCTTAAAGCAGAATGTCAAAATAAGAATATTTACCTACCCTGCACACCCAAAGCCTTTAATATCATGATGATGATGATGATGAGGGAAGGATTAAGTTAAGCTAAAGTAAATACTTCAGAAAAGATGAGTGTCATCAACGATGAATGAACATACCGATAAAGTCGTTAGTTTTGCCGATATCTTTGTCCCAGACTGTGATCTCTAATGTTTTCTTTGCCAACTCATTGTGTCTTATTTCATACAGAAATTCCTGAAAACAAAAATAAATAAACAAATTACAGGAAAATACTAAAAATAAACTTCTTGTTACAAGCTTGTACGTACAGTCACTTATCTTCTTGTTACAAGCTTGTACGTACAGTCACTTATCTTCTTGTTACAAGCTTGTACGTACAGTCACTTATCTTCTTG
>JAUUEB010000355.1:0-17504 GCA_032362205.1 Clione limacina
GACCCTGCTACAGCTGACTGATTTGTTTTTGAGAGGTTTTTCTTTAATTTCGACTAATTTTGTGAAAACACCTAAAAACATTTTCATTGTCATTGAACTGTCTAGACCAGCGTTTCTCAAATAGGGGTCCGTGGCCCCCAAGGGGTCCGCGAGCCGTTTGGTGGGGGTCCGCGAACATTCCAAGAAAAAAAAGTCTCCCCCCATTTGAGATCCAAAATGCTATAAATTTGCACAATTTTTAACTAATCTCAAAAATTTCGGGCAGCTTCGCGGCCATTTCTTTGATAATAGACTCTTAATTGCTCTAAATTTGCACAATTTTAAACCAATCTTAAAAATTTCGGTCGCTTCGCGGCCATTGCTTTCATAATATCTAATGTTGTCCCCCCCATTTCAAAATCCTGGCTCACGCCTGTAATTGACGTGCAAATGGCAAATGCGCGATTTGTTTTCTCTGTGTTTGTGTACTTTTTATTTTAACGGGGGGGGGCGGGGGCAGTAGAGGTTCCGCGAGTTGTAAAAAAATCGCCAGAAATCGCCAAAGGGGTCCGTGGGAAAAAGTAATTGAGAACCACTGGACTCTAGACGACGATCATTTGTGCTGTACGCTTACTGAGATTCGTTTTCCGACTTTGTCAATCGAACTTGACTGCTAATTATTTCATTATTTCCGGAAGCCTTCGGATTTTATTTCGTTATTCTCGATTTCAATTAGCAACATTATATAAGGAAAAAATATACATTTTTGTTTTATTCACTCGCTACTCTTGGAGTCTACTGTATTAAGCTAGTTTTGTGATTTAAAAATAAATTTGTTTCTGGTTTTAAATATTTATTTCTCATTGTTGTGTTTAATTTGTTTGAGTAAATATACTAGTGTTTAAAAAAATAATATTTAAGATGCACTGCATTTTTTAAATTTTGAAGTTCGGTCCGACAGATTATCTTTCGGTCCGACACTTTGGTCAGGCTAGCCGGACCGAATGTCAGACAAGATTTTTCAGATTTCAAAAACACTGCCCTGATGACTGATAATGAAAACTTGCTATTATTCAACCAATATCACAGTAAATCTAAGTACATCCACTTGACATCTCGGGTGCACAATTAACATCTATTAAAGTCATTGCGTCAGTCCAATTCCAGTATCAATAACAATCGAACAACGCACTTTCACCATCTTATCTAAAACCGTGCAATTCAATAAACTCAGCAATAAGACAAAACGGCACTTATAAAATCAATTCAAATTATCCGGCCTTGTACTTGAGAGAGCTGAGACGTGTTATTAAAGTAATGCCATTTCAAAGACAATTACAGCGCACCGCTAAATATACCTTGTCGTTTCCATTTGAGGAAGAGAAAAACATCCTGATTGTTTACCACTTTAGTAGACAATTATTTATTTATAGACCCGGATCATTGAATTGTCGTATACCGCCGATAAACAGTCAATTATTTCTTTCTCAACCCTATAGTTATGATTAACTGTTGGAAAGGTCACATTCAAGAGGACAGTGTTAATTCTAATGTACTTTTTGAACCATGAGCGCTATTTGTGGTACATCTCGTCTGTTTTTGTTTGATTATTTGTTTTTGATAATGAGGTTTCTCTTGAAAATTCCACCAATCGTCTGTAATTTGTCCGCATCTGATAATAATATACAACATTTATTATGCGCATTTCCATTTTTACAAAGTTCTAGAGTGTGTAAATGATCTGTTTTTATCTGAACTTTGAAAGCTATTTTTGGTTCAATTAAAAAGACGATGTAAGCGTGGATATGCTCAATGTGGTATTTACAGTAAAGAGTAATGGGTTGGATTGTTGTAAAGTATCTAGCTCATTGGCGCCGTCAGAAAAAAAATGCAACAAGAGCAATTAGAGGGGCAAGGTCTTCAAAAGTGGTTGGGGTCATTCTCTTTGTTATTCGTTTTTTCCTCCATGCTAAGGGGGCGACCGACTGTCCCTGCCTAGCCTCAAACAAGATGTTATTTAATTATCTAAGTGATGAGACAGCGCGCTCGTCCGGTGGTGGCATATCTTTCTTAGAATTATATGGGAATGTCCGAGTTCGACACCAGCAGGTACCACATGTATGTTGCCGTCTTCACTGTTTACGTCTTTGGTCGGACCCGCTATCGACGCAGGCGTCATAATCACTACTTTGTTGAATAAGCAAATGATACATTTTAGTACAAAAACTATCAAATACAATGGTCTGATTAGAGGTCGACTATATTTCGTAAGAATATTTCGCGACTATCTGACTTCAAACATATGACCATAAGAAGCCTGACTTCCTGTAAATATAATAGGGATCGTAGATAATGTAAATATTAAAAAATAATAACGACAATCAAGACTCGGGACTCAAAGCGTTACTCATTCTTTAATTAACATGATAAGACTAACGCACACACATTTGCCTTCTAAACTTTCCGTATTTATCAAATATTGATGTCATTAAAGCCTAAAGCTATAGTAGGGTATTCATTTCCAGTCCGGTAGAGCGATACTGTTTGTCCATTTCTTTTCTCTCAGACGAAATATTTGACCAAGCTTTGTAGTCGAACAAGTCACCCCTGACCCTCAGTATAGCAACTTTACCACTAGGCCAGCAACACAACTGGTCTATAAATAAAAATCTAAAATTATCAAGAACTCCAAACTTAACTGATAATGGTGTTTTTGTTTTTATCTCCTAGGACTGAAATAGCTATCATCAGGATTACGTCAACGAAAACTAAAAATCAATACAGCATCAACAAAACATTCTCTATGTTGTTATTTTGTTTGTGCTTGTTTCGTTCGATTGCTTACGTCAAACGTTACCATTTTTATTGTTGTCTGAATATTGCGTCAGAATACTGCTTTTTAAACACCCATGATTTTGTTCAAAACATATTTTGCAAAACACATGTTTTACGTTGACAGTTTGGTGTCTCCCTTCGTTAAGAGGGCGACGCTTATCCGTCTTCAGGAGGTACTCTTTTTTTAGAATGTTAGAGTGCTTCATTTTTTGTTAGAACGTTTAAATTATTTTATACTTTGAACGAATGGCGCATGGCGCCGTTGTACGCTCATCTTCCTTCGATTTTCACCAAACAAGGAATCTTTAGCGAGCGCAACGTGTTATTGTCCGCCTCCGATAGGACGGTTTGACTGCTCCTGCCTACCAAGTACGATCTAGAGGTACATACAAGCACCGAATCTGAATGAAATCTATTTTGCACACCACGATGGCCCCTTTCTAAGAATGTTCAACCATGGGCATTTGTCCCAAAGTGGGGGTCGAACTAACAAAGCTTTTAGACAGTCGGCTATAAAGTTAACCACTAGGCCATCACGCTCCCGTGGTTTAGTTTCAAAAGGAATCCGTTTTTACCTAATAAATCAATGCTTCACCCGACAAGGAAGTTGAGATCACCTAGAACATTTCATACACATTGCGAAATGTTTAAACACAAAAGAATCTGCAATCAAGCCAAAGTCGTTTACCTATTTCTATTTCGAAATAGCAAATACACAAATTGATATTGGTTTTCACTTTTCTAACTAATTGCCAAGTTAAATCTATCTTGTTTTGAAATACATTTCACGAAGAAAACACATTATTTAGAAGTCAACAAGATCAATCAATTCAGGACTCTCAGACAATTACCGAGTTAAGGGATTGCGAAACTAACTGTGGAAATTGCCATGAACAAAGACTTTTTCGTAAAATGAAATTAGATCAACAAAGTATGTTCGGTAAACAAAGATTGTGTAACTTTGCCAGGAAACGGAACCCCTGAAATATTTCGTAAATTGAGATTTGATAAACACAAATTATGTTTTGTAAACCATCCGGAAAGAGAAAAAAGTCCATAAATAATTGCGGATTTGTATCATACAACTATCTTATTCCATAATGTCCTTGGTGGAATTTGGTACAAAACAAAAAACAACCCATAAATAAACTCAATAAACAACAGGAAGGCAAATCAAATTACAAGTGTTAATATTGATTTAGCACGCAAACTATGTTTGTACATTAAAAAGTCCTTGGCTTTGACTGGTCAACATAATATTTATGATTTACTTATTAAGACTCTAAGACTGCTTGGTGGTTTAATCTTTACTTTGAACTTCGATCTTTTATTCATAACCTGTTCATAGACACGTTGAAGGCAGGCGCATAGACGGGGGGGGGGGGGGGGTATGGTGAATGACGCCCATTTGAGCCCAAAATGCTCTAAATTGGCATCATTTTAAACTCTTTATCAAATTTTCGACCGCTTTGCTGCCATTAATGTTATAAAAAATTATCGTTAATTTTGTTTGCTATAGCGATCACTTTTTTTATAGCAGTCCCATAAATTCGTTGAACTGATTGTGGAGGCAGATCCACTTTTAAAACTAAAAAAAACCCTGACACATTCAGACATACAAAGGAAATGACAAACCAACAATCATTCAGCGATATATAAATAAACGATTTGTAGGTGAAGGAGTGAACTCGTACACGAGGAAGAAGAAGATGGGTCAATGAATAAGTGTGAGTCAATAGAAGTGTTAAGCGTCTTTCGCAGCACATAAAGTAACACATAATCGTCCCGACATATGACTGTTATACAGTAGTCTAGTTGAGAGTGACAGCAAACGTGTGTAACTAGCCGGATTCGAACATGGGCCCTCTCAATAGAGGCAAGTGAGTTACCCCCGGGGCCACCACACCACCCTGAATAAATGAGTGTATAACTGAACAAAATAACAATAAGAAGTAATAATTAATTATCTATTTTATGACAACAAGGAGGCGTTTATTAAGTAATTCTATAAAAAACAATAATTAATTAGCTAGTTTATGACAACAAGTAGGCACTTATTTAGTAATTTAATAATAAACAATAATTAATTAGCTAGTTTATGATAACTAGTTGATGTTGATTTAGTGATTTCATTCAAAAGAAAAATCAGTACCATAATTAACTAGAAGATGTTTAATTGGTTAAGAAAAAGAATCAATTAACTCGGTAATGACAACTAGAATATGTTTAATAAGTAATTTCATAAGAAAGATAATCAATTAGCTAGTTTATAACAACTAGAAGATGTTTAATTAGTAATTAAGTAACAATAAAGTCAATAAGCTAGTTTATAACAACTAAAAATTGTTTAATTATAGCAATAATTATAAGCTAGTTTATAACAACTAGAAATTGTTTAATAAGTCTTTCAATACGAAAAATAATTAATAAGCTAGTTATGACAACTAGAAGATGTTTAATTAGCAATTTTATATGCGCAAATAATTAAATAGCTAGTTTGTGACAACTAGGAGATGTTGAATTAGTAATTTAATTATAGCATCTAATTAATAAGTTAGCCTATGAAACAAGAAGATGTTTAATTAGTAATTTAATTAGAGCAAATAATTATTAAGCTATTTTACAACAACTAGAAGATATTTAATTAGTGTCATCTTGACCCTAAATTTGAATGTGATGTTTAATAAGCAAACTAGATTATCAGCATGTGCTAAAGTAAGCCCCAAAGTTGTATCCTTAGTAAAGGCATGTTATATAATTGGCCTCATCTTAATGAGGTATAATTTACAACAGACAGAGCTTGTTGTATAAATAACTTATGTGTACATTTTTAAGGGTTAAGTCACCAGAATAGGGTGTAATGAGTTAGAGTAATAATAGAGTTTATGACTTATATGTCTGACAAAGTTTATCAAGAAACCATATCAGTTTCTGAATATTAAGGAGATGCCAGTTATGTACTTCAAACATTAGCACCTTTGTTCAATGTCAATATCAATAAAGGGCTTCAGTCAACATTGAGGTGAAGAAAATGTGTGCTATGCTTCTTAACCAGGCTAACATCATCCTGGCAAGGCTCTAACTTGAGTCTACCAATGAACCAATGATACTTGGATGGATGGATTCATGAAATGATTAAGCTATATAACTAAATAATATAATATAATAAATAATATTTGAAAACACCATCTAGCATTTGACAATAAACAACTACCATGTTTTAAGAGTTTCATCATATCCTAAACAGATATTGTAATAAAAACTATGCTGGTAGTACTATTCAACAGTTAAATGCAGACAAACATTTAAAGAAAAGTTATAGATTCTTGAATTTCTGAGGTTTATAGTCTATAGGTAGACATAGAATTATGAGGTTAAAACTTCAAATCTTATCTGGGCTGAAGTTTATACTTGAAAAAGACATCCCCATGCATTTCCTTACTGCATTATGGTGTAAATATGAACCCTACTATAGTGACGAATAGAAATGTATAAATCTGTAAGAAATCAGACGTTGAACCACTTAACAAGCAGCTGCATTGTATGCTTCCAGAGTAACTGGAAATGTAAATATGTTCACTATTGGGTCAAGGCATAGTTGATAGTAAGGAATATTGAGCAAGAAGACAGAAAGAGGCAGACATAAAATTATCCCCCATATTATTGTTCAAGTAACACATTACAGGCCAATATGTGACAAAGATAGTACTTTAACAACAGAACCAAGACTTTATTTCTTTATAAATCACTACCACCTTAAAACAAGTTATCTTAAACTGATTTTTGCTTAAGTCACTTCTTTACACAATAACATCATTTTCTAAACACTTCTAATATATATTTTTTTTTATTATACCGTCCACTTCTATCTTTTTGATGACCCAACACTTCTAATATTTCAGTTCCAGAAAAGGCAGCAATTATAGTTTTTAGATATGGCATCTCATTCTATTTGGAAATGTATTTGAAAAAAAAAATTAAACTGTATTGTGAAAAATATAATTTTACTCACCCTGGGCTTCCTGATCCTGCGCTCAATTTTTGTGGTCGCCGTTTGTAGAATTCAATCTCATCAACTGTCCATACAGCTCCCTTTACATTTTCAACACGCATGAAACACTTGTGAAGACTGAGATTGTGTCTCACTGCATTCTAAACAGCCAGTCATAGAGAGGTGGAAATTTGAGAGAGAAATAGATATGTTAATCATGGTTCTCATAGCAACAAGTTATAGAGTTATATAATGATTTACATTAAAACAGCTGTAACATGATGTTTTGATTTACTAACAAGGAAAGCTTTAGGTGTAAAATTATAAGAATTACTTGTCCAATTATGAGGCCTTCAGTCATTTCTATTTACATATATTCTTGAAATCAAATTACAAAATAGTCTGTTGTAGTCACCATCAATTAAAAATAATGAAAAGAAAAACAATGACGTTAACCAATCTCAGCTAGTTTGCCATCAAGTAATTATCTTTCAAATAATGTAGGAAAATAACAAAGATAAAAATATCATCTGACTGTGATTATCAAAAGAAAGTTACCTTCCATGTTGCCTCATTTCTACGGAAATATGCAAAAGTATTCTGGAACCATTGGTAGATCTCATTAAGTGTCAATTGACGATGTGGTGATTCTATGATTGCCTGTGGAGAAGAAATTCTCATTTTCATAGAAGTAGATTTAGGGTAAATTTTAGTTCCCTATATATATTTATATAAGCAATGGAAGGATGAAGGCATCAAGCTTTGGTGAACTGTGACCAGGTTCAAATTATCAAAGACGTTTTAATTGGTACTTGAGAAAAATCATGCTTGGAGCCTGGTATTAAGGGATTCATGCTAAGACTGATATCCAATGACAGCGTAAGGTGTGACTGTCATGGTTGCCACAGAAATGAGGGCCTCTACTGAGGGCTGTTTTTAGAAGGCCCCTTGCTGAGGGCTAAGACCCTCCTCAAGAGGGCTAAGACCCTCCTTAATAGGGCTATTTCTTAGAAAAAAAACTCTTCAAGAGGGCTGTTTTGGTGTTTTCAGAAGACCCTCCTCAAGAGGGCTGTTGAATGTGGCAACCCTGTAAGAATGTATGAGGTGTACAACACTACATCAATGTGCCAGCATTCAGCATCAGCATGCAGAAAAGTTAAAAGCAACACAGTTTCTGTGTTACTAATAACTATGTCATGGAGATGTTAACTAAAACAATTTTACAGACATACATTTATGCATAGATATGCAATTCAAGGCATTTACTTCTTCAAATTGACTTGGTTTCATTGAATGCATCAAATGACTTAAATTTGGTAACCATACATTCTCATATCTCATCTGTGACAAAGTCAACCTGAGATGTCAGCATGAAACACTTTCACAATGTTTGCATGATTGATTTTGGATACTACCAGTAAACTTTGGTGAAGTCTCTATTCAAGGACTGTAGTAGAAAATGTATTCACAATATTATTTTGAGAAATATATAATATGATAAATGTTTTAAAAAAAATGTGTCGCTTACCTGTCTTATCAGTGAAGCATAAGTAAATGGTGGTCTGACATCTGTGTTCTTGTAAAAGTCTCTATTTCTTTGGATTTCTGGAAGGAAATAAGTTGGCATATTACAAATTGTTTGAAAAGGGTCATGAACATTATCAAGAGAAAAATATTTCAAATTTTAATATTCATCCTCAAGTATTTTCCTTTACATCTTTAGGGTGACTGCTAGCCTTTTAAAATTGGGTTCCATAGTATATCAAAAGAAAAAGTTCCGAGAGCATTTAATTCATTTACAGGGCTACACACATTGCTTTTTAGAAACAATACAAATTTCAGTGACGAATTGATGATAGCTGTTTGTTTCTTAGGGGGGTGGGCATCAGGATCATATTTTCATTGGGGAAATAAATCACTGACAGTTGTCAGCCTGGTGCATATAAAATCTGAATTTTTCTCTGAAAAGACACCAAAGACTCCTTTATGAAGCAAAATTTCAAAATAGGTCACACACCTAGCTTACCTGTGGAGATTGGTATACTGCATTTGTCTGAGACACGTCTTCGAATGGGACCACAGCTGTCGCTTCCCCCTCCCATGCCCCGGCCTCCTCCCATGCTGCCATTAGTAGGTGTGGCTGGTAGTGATGATGAGTGACCGCCTGTAGCAGCACTAATGAGTGGTGGAGGTCTGTGTGATGGTGGCATGGGTATGATAGGTGAGGGAACCATGGACTCTGGAGGAATGAACGGTGCTCCAGTGAAAGGATTAAGTAATGGTGGCTTTGGCATCATGGAAGTCTGAGGATTCAAGTGAACAAGAGTTACTAAAGAGTCACTAATAACTTTCGGGTCGCTAACACTTCCTTTTCTTGCGATGTTATCTCTCAATTACATAAATTCAAAATGTGGTAGAGGTATGGATAACAGGTAAAAGACAAGACAAAAAAGCTTTATGATAAAGACTGAAAACAGAACTGAGTAGAAAGCTATGATCAGACGTGAATGTCAATTCTTTACAGTACAGCTTCTCATTTTATCTGCTATGCAAAATTCTATGACTTTGCTCCTCTCATATTCTACTTACCAAAAATTCAGACTTTATATATTCATTCTTTATATTCATTGGTGTTTTTGGAGACATTGGGTGTGAAGGTATGTGGGGCATGGATGAACTAGAACTGTGAGGGGGTGGGGGGTGAGGTAAACTATGTGAGTTTGAAGATGACTGTCCATGTGAGTGATTGGACGGCATTTGTGACTGGTGTGGCTGGTGTGACTGGTGATGCAAATGGTCAGTCATGGACTTCAGAACTTTCTTTTGGAATGCAAGCTGTGGAGGGTAAGAGAAAAATTATATGAGTATGAATGAACAAAAAGACAAATCTTATTAAAAGATATTAATTTCCATCCAGTCCACATAACTTAAATACATTATAAGAAAATGAAGGGGGCACATTTTACCTCCTCCTCTTACTTTACTAAAAAATATCGAAAATTTCAAGGGGGCTTGGCTTATTTCATAAAGTTGGGCTTGAACACCCTTCCCCTGGCTATGTTACTGAATAGCCAATCGCCATATAGTGTATTTGTTAAAATATATGTTAAAATATATGCTTGTGAGTTTGCCAACATACAGTGTCAGTACAGGCGCGTAGCCGGGGGGGGGGGGGGGCATTTGAGATACAAAATGCTCTAAATTTGCACAATTTTTTAGTAAAAAAAAAAATTTATTTGATATGAATTTGTATCATATTAAACCAATCTCAAATATTTTGGCCGCTTTAATAATACCAGAGGTTGTCCCCCCCCCATTTCAAAATCCTGGCTATGCACCTGTGTCAGTATGTCTGTATGAGTGTATGTGTGAAGCTCCTTTATCTGTATAAGCAGATGTCTATTTAATGAAAAATCGATGTGTGTATGGCTTATCATCTCAACATCTAAAATATTCATTACTATTTATTTCTCCTATTGTGTTTTGTGCGTTATGAATAAATGTAACCCAATTGTGTTGGAATATATCATATGTGGACACACGTTGTGTATGAGTGTTGATGTGTATGTATAATTCATAATGTCTTATTCACTATTTCAAACCATCCCACCACGTGGTATTTATTGTTCATGTGTTCGTCTGATGACCTTTTGTCCCAGTTATTGTGAAGTGACACGGTCAAGTCCTCTTTATGACTACATCCTTGTTGTCTCATTGTTTGTCATTACAATGGTTTTATTTTGGTCACTGTCACATTTAATACTTAGCTAGACGTGAGCTAAACCACAAGGTGTGAACAATGGCAGACGACACAAAGCAGACGATGTTTAGTTCAAATTACATCCTGTTTACGGATCTCTATCTTTTTGTTTATTAACTGTCTCTAGAGTGGCGAAGCGGGGAAGATAGGAGACTGAAACATTGACAGACATAGACAACCCAGTATAAAGAATATATAATAAAAATTAATTATAATTCCTTAATATCGGGAGTAGTTCATATTACTACTATTAAGTGATTGTTTGAAGCTGCCTCAGTCTTAAACAGTTTGTTAAGTAGGTAATGCAGGGCCGTCGAGAGGGGACCTCGAACCCCGATATTTTGTTTATTCTCTTCACTGGTTAAGATATCCACTACCTGACGAAGATGAGATGAAAAATGTGTTTGGGTAACTCACCTGAGATTCTAAGGAACTGACAACCTCCATTTGAACCCTGGACTGGGCGGTACTTCGGTCATCTAGCTGATGCTCTGTGTTGATGTGTCTGAAATGGCATAAATGTTACCAATTATTGAATTGATCCAAGGAAACACTTTGATTTAGATTTATTTCGGTTTTGTCACAATTGATTACCATACAAGACGTTAAGAATATCAGCGTTAAAGTTGGAGAGGCACCCCCTCTCGAGGGTAGAAGGTAGTGGGCTCCGTTGACTAATTTAATCGTTTAACCTAAGAAGTGTTAATGAAGACATAAGCCAACCCCTTATCCATGTGTATTGAAGGCATAACTTTCGTTAAAATGGGGGCGACGGGAACCAACATGTTAGGTAATAAAATATGAAGAGTTCAACCAAATATTCGGGCATAAAGTACAACGCAACGTAGGAAAAAAAATCAGTATAGTAAAACATAACCCGTCTGTATTGTAATAAGCCAACGTTTTTTTTTACTCGTGGTATAACATGGTCTGTAATACTATGAGTAAAAACCATTTGCTTATTGAAGGATAACCATTTATGTCTTTAAAATGATAAAGCTTGTGATCGTAGGTGACAGTAGGTTATAAGAGCATCGCAAGCTGTAACCATAGCAACAGTCAGATTTTAAAACATCTTGTAAAGTAGTACACTTCAATAATACAACGCATTCGATAAAAATCTATAATCTGCCAAAGTATCAAAAGCAATACGGGCTTTTAGTACAGACTATAAATGATATAACCAACATCAAGTTATTCCTGAATCTGATAAAAAAAAACATACCAAACCCCTATTTTAATAACCCTTGCTAAGAAAATAGATTTTACTAGCCATATTTAATGACTTACTTCCGTCTATAAGTCATCCTTATAATAAGTACTTGTGTATACTTATCTACATATTATGTCGGAAACTTGGCCGAGCAACAAACAACAGTCGGCTCATTATGTTGCCATGTTTTATTTATATGATAATCGTTTTCCCTTTTAAACCATTTGCATTTTTCTTTTCAGAACACCAAAATCAGTCGATAAGCTCTACAAGTCTACGGCATTCCAGAGCTTTCAATCGCAATCAAATATCTGTATTAAGATAGGTTGGTAATACAATGCGACAAGCGTCCGGATTGACCTTACAATACATGATCTAACATACACTGACCAGAGCTAACTCATAACTAAACACACAGACAAACACAACAGTGTACATACAACTCCACTCCCAAAGCTATCCCATATTACCAGATCTACCACGAACGGAATAACGTCCGGTCCGAGTTCTTATTTAGGCTGGGCCTATTTTTGTTTGTCCGAGCATCGGCTGGCCGTGGTCATGTTTGTTTTGGTCAAGCCCTGGGAACGCGAAAACAAACAAGGACTCCCTCTCACACGCGTATGACCAATGTCCAAGCCAGTGCTAATCGATGAAAAGCTTACGATTGACGTGAGTGTTCAAATTCTATCAGATAGTCTCCGCTGGGAGCTGTGACCATTATCCCTGTTTTCGCAAACTTCACAAACTATTTTCATTATCCTTTAATATTCACAGACACGACATAATACTAATTAAACTCAAACAACATCACATTATACATATATTTGTTATACACTAAATCTAAAGTCCACTAATAAATTCAATTTTCGTGTTTTCCTCAATCGCGTCAATGTTTATATGACAACGTTTTAAAACTTATCAAACAATAACTGTTCCACGGAAAAACTCACACAATTGAAAAAATTCGAACTTTGTATAAATCAATTTATTTTTATGGCAAAGTAATAATAAGAAACTTGCTGAAATGTTAAGATTTGGCAGTTGTTGACTTGTTTACCCTCCTGTGACTTTGCGGCAATCAAATTTGAAAACAAATAATGACTAATCCCTCACAAATTGTGTTTATACTTTAGATCTCACATTCCAAAAATTGTATAAAGTCGGATTATTTTTAGGGCAATATCACAAGAAGATACTTTTTGAAATGATAATATGTTGCTATTTCTGATATTGTTTGACCTCGTGGTAATCAACACTGCAAGAAAAACAAAAACACAACGTCATCGAGTTGTTAAGGGCTCATATTTCAAAGACTTTATAAGTCAGATGATTTTAAGGATTAAATGAACACCCTCACCAACGGTTTTGAGGCTTTCTTCCAACATATTTAATAAATCAGGTGTTTTTTAGGGCAGTCATGCCAGGATATATTTTTTAACTGAAATACCCCTGTGGATGTATTTGATTATTTCAAAAGTCTTTACGAAATGAAAATTTACCGAAGTTCTCTCAGGACAATAAACACAGCACAAGGTACTTATGTCTCATACAGCAATATTTACTGTAAAAGGCATAACAGACAAATCACAAAGCACCCCCCCCCCCACCCACAACCCCTACAATTTTAGCATAAATTTATTTTCCATAATGCTAAAGTGATGATCTAACCAAGGTCCTTAGTATCCAGACCACCTACACAACCCCTGCTCACATACCCTCTCCACTAGTCTAACAGAAAATAAAGCGGACTGGCACTAGGTTTATTGACATTTCTTCTCCAGTGTTGATCTAAACACTATTGTTTAGGCCACTCCTGTTTACATTACTGTCGTCCAGTGAGCTCTGGGCTGATCAGTACCGAGCTGACTCGTTTACTTTTGGCTATTATTGAGGAATACAATTTTACACTGGCGATTGTTTGTGGTCAGAGTTACTGCCCTTGTACAACTTGAATACTGCAATATACTGTTCTTTAAGAACATGTTGTCATCAAGCTCAAAACAACTCCAAACTTACTTACCCCTATCTTGTTTCCCTTCATAAACAAACAAAGTTCTAAAATAGCTTGTTGTTGTTAAGTTCAAAATAACTCAAAACTTACCTACTTACTATAGCTTTTCCATTCATAAACAAACAAACAAAGTTCTAAAATAGCCTGTTGTTGTTAAGTTCAAAACAACTCCAAACTAACTTGGCACTATAGTTTTTCCATTCATAAACAAAGTTTTATAATAAAATGTTGAAATGTGTCATTAAGTTAAAAAAAAAACTCAAACCTTTCTTACCCCCATCTTTTTCCATTCATAAACAAACAAAGTTCTAGAATAACATGTTGTCGTTAAGTTCAAAACAACCACAACCTTAATTACCCATATCTTGTTCCATTCATAAACACAGTTCTAAAATAGCCTGCGGCCCTTGAGTTCAAAACAACTCCAACCTTACTTACCCCTATCTTTTATTTCCATTCATAAACAAACAAATTGAAATCCTAACGCTTAAAACCGATTTGACATTAAAAATACAATCTACATACGTGAAAAACATAGAAACTTACACTAAACATAATAATTGGTCAACAGTTTTGAAAAAAGTCCCAAAATATAATTTGCTCACAATCACAAACCAAAAATAGGACTAGTACCAAAATAACTGTCTGGTCGGTTTTAAGAGAGATAAAAATATCACATTACGTTCCATAAATGGTTTTGTCTATAAGAACAAGCGCTGGTTAGGGTTAATTATACTACGTAACTGTATCATTCAGTGTTTCAGTTCTTTAATGTGGGGTATTTAAGTCAATTATTTTTCAAAATTCAGTGACGTATTTTGTTTTGTTTTCAACTTTGAATAATAACGATATCTCGAGTTTAAAATACAAATTTTTGCATTGGTGTTGCTGTCTAGGAAAAGCGCGAAATTATAGGTAATACCAAATTTTGAGAATATTGGTTGTCAATTGTTTTGCTAAGTGTTAATGCTAATCGGCGACTAATGCTATATCGGCGACTAATGCTATATCGGCGACTAATGCTATATCGGCGACGGTGCTACTCAGACAAATGGTACATTCTCCCAAAGAGAGGATGTAAGCTGTAGCACTTCTCGTACATCATATCCAGTCACAGTATACTGACACCGGACCAACAGTCTTAGATAGGATATCTTAATTCCAGGCGCTAGGAGAAGGCACTACTCAAATCCGTTTTTAGTCTTAGGTGTGACCCGGGTGGGATTCGAACATCCGACCTTCCACTCCAGAGGCGAATCCCTCTACCACTCATGTAATATACTCACACATAGAGACAATCAAACATCTACATAACTTAATACATAACTATTAATTAATCAACAATGCTGATACATTAGCTCTACGACATTCATGCTTTCCTGACTATTCTGCAAACAGCTTTTAGTAATTCCTTCTACAAAGAAAGCTACCGCCTGACTAGCTCTAAGTGACAAACACAAACATACGTACACAAACACACACAATGACAAAGCTGGTGAAAAAGGCGCTGTGTGTGCCTGGGTGTGAATCAATACATTTCTATTTGGTTAATTCCAGCCTGGCCACAAGAACAACAACAATAATATTGCTTGACCACGAGGGCCTTCCGCGTCAGAATGGGTCGATACGGTCAGTGGAAGTAGTGCATGAACCAACCAACAAATAATCGTTCATCAGTCAAAACTATAAATGGATTGACCGAAGATATTAGTTGAGGGAAGGATACATAAAAGGAGATGAAGCAGGCGCGTAGTCAGAATTTTGAAAAGGGAGGGGAACAAAGTTAGTTTGTAGTGTCAAATCAATAGACCAAAAAAATTGAGAATGAGTTAAAAATTGTGCAAATTTAGAGCATTTTGGACTCAAACGGGAGGGGGGAGATTCCCAAACATCCCTTTTGGCTACGCGCCTGACATGGAGAAATCATAGAAATGTTTTTATCAATTTGTCAATTACAACGAAACTTGTGATTATTTTTTTAGAGTTGCATAAAGGCTCTCAGTGTGACTGACGTGGATTCGAGTACTCCTCCTGGTGTAATTTTCCCGACCTAATATTTGTAAGACAATTTTCTTTGAGTCCTGTATTACTTATCAAGACAACGACTTCTTAATTAAGCGACTTGAAGAAGTATTACGAAACTCACTAAAAACTGTTCAAAAAACCCGACTGTAGAACATAATTTAAAAATATGTTCTTAGTTGTGTCTTAATGATATGACCACCTAATTTTATCCGTTTTTAATGCGAAGTGACATCACACGTAGTTATTCGTGGGATTTGGGTGTCTTAGTCATGCTGAGGCGCGTAGCCAGGGGGAGGGCAGGAAGAAAATGCTCCCTTGAGATCACAACTGCTCTAGATTTGCACAATTAATAACTTATTTAAAAACAAATCGTTGCCTCATGGACTTCTGCGCTGAACGTGTTCTTCTGTAATACACATGTAGACAGCCAACTTAAGAAAATATGTACCATATATGGTCTGACGTCATATACATAATAAAAAAAAAGAGTTAGACAAAAAATAGACAAAAAAACATACAAAAAAACGGTATTACAAATAGACGAACAACAAACACAAAGAAAAATAAATATAACCAGTTAACTAAGTGTGTGAGCACCCACATCTTGGACTCACTAATGACCTCAATGACCCCTATGTGATGGACACTAGAGTGCTTCCTGCCAGAGTTCAATCATGTCCAAAACACTTGCCTTCGGTCACCACTCTATTGATCAGTGAGAGCCTCACTGACCATCGCTTATTTATTTGACCCCCGATGTTTACTTCTCACAAAGACTCAGCTTAAGCTCACGCTCTCAGCCATTTTTATCAATTATACTTTCCGCATCCCACCCAGTATTTATGATTGAGTTTCTATCAATACAACCCCTTCACCGAGTTTACTAGATTTCCTTCTGCCACATCAGCCAATCCGTGAACACGTACTAAAGTATGGATATCATATTAATAAAAGAAAATAATAATAGACGCAATGAAATACTAACAAAAGAATAAATATCATAAAAGGAATGGAAACAAATCAAAGCACTTTTATATTATTAAAGCACTTTAATCTTATCAATATGGACTATGCCTAATGCCTAATTATGGGATAGAACACGAAATGAGAAAAATTGAACTATAACATATGTGACAACTCCAATCAAAAGACGTGTCGCCAAGTTGAACAATGAGTTTAAGACGTTTTGTTATTCTATAAAATACAAAGTGAGTTATAGCGATTTTAGTCTGATATCTCGATAACACTGTTTGAACAAAGAGGCTCTTAAAGATGTGAACATAATTTGCGTAAAGTTTAAAAAAAACTAAAAGTGGATTATCTACAAGTTATTTTTTTAACTTTAAAATCCATTGTTTTTGCAAAGAAAGTGCTAAAAAACGAGGTTCATAAAAAACAGTCTTGAAACTTCAACTCTCGTACTTTTAACGGTATTTTTCTCAATCATAATCAACGACGTGTGGCTTCTCCTTTTCAAGGAAGGTGTCACATAATAATATGAGAAAAAAACTATGGCATAATAGTACGTGTCCAAGAAATCACACTGGAAAAACTGACCATCAATAACATACTACCCCAACCTATCGACGTTTGAACATACCGGGTGGGTAAAAAAAAACGCGCCGCTTTTTGAATCACCACTTCTCCTACAATTATTCATATTTTTGCACGAAAATGCTCACACTTA
>JAUUEB010000466.1:0-17502 GCA_032362205.1 Clione limacina
TTCATATGATTTTCTGACAATATTGTTATGAAATTAGACGATGCGATTCATAAAGTAAGGATAATTTGAGGTAGACCGATAAAACCCAAAATATAATCGTTAAAATTAATATCTACATAATAATGAAAATGAAAATCATCCTACAATGACAGGGATCGACCCACGGCACTATCACGTAAAAACATTAAGATTGGTATTGATACCTTCGTCTTCGCATCCATGGTGGAAAACCGACAATGTTTCTATTTCTTTCAAAAACTTTTCATAAAAATCTCTCCCAAATTATATCAAGAGATATATACAACTAGACACAAAATAGGGTCGTTAACTCTCTCATTCTACTAGGCGCCGGTCGGCCATTTTTATCGACCAGCCGAGTGAACAGACAGCGTTTTAGAATCCAGTGGCCGAAGATTATCGGCCGGTCGATTGGCACCCTATATAAAAACAGTTTATATTGGCAAAACAGAATTTTGATACATTAAAAATGAAAATGTGCACATCCTTTTCTGTAAAAGTTCAGCTTTCAATATAGTCGCCATCCTCTGCTAAGCATTCTTTCTAGACTTGCATGATTCCCATGTGAAACAAATCTGTCTGTTTTCTGCAATAACCAGTCCTACCAGCATGGTTCACATTGTTGTCTTTGTTAAAATGTTTGCTTTAAAAAAAAGAAAATAAACAATATTAGGAAGGAGTTATCTAGGTCAGGACCATGCCTCTTGAGGTATTGCATTTTAATGGTGGATGATGGCTGCTTGTCTTCAGCTAACTCTTATTTTTTGAGAGTATAACTTTGTTACTTACCTCATAAAGTCACAATAACAAGTAGTTTTTACACAATATTTTGTTTGGATTAAACAGTATTTCAAAAGGATATAAGAATAGTTTGGCGCACAACTACAATATGATGTAACATAGGTTCTTTGTTTGCACATGTGTGGTAAGGCATTACTTATGACATTGAAATTAATAGTAATAGTATGACATTATAGGTATTGTAATCATACTACGTTTAGATATCTTACTTGTGAGTAAAACCAGCATTACTTTTTTAACACACCAAGTATCAAAGTCTCAATTATATAAGAAAATGAGAGACATATGTATTAAACTTTAGTGCTTTGTGTTTCAAGATAAATAACTACTAGGTAGCAGTTGATTTGTGATAAAATTATTTAAGTGTTGAGAAAAGAGACAGCTTTGTGTACATGCTTTCTCTGTCCCCCCCCCTCTCCTCAATGAGTTTTGAAGAAAAGTTAAGTTGATTAATAAAAAAATTAAATTGCATTTATAAAATTGGCTTATTGCCATACAGTACAGGCTCTAAACCCTAAGCAATCTTACAATGATAATTACTGTCTATAGTTGGGTACCCACTTTACACCTGAGTGGAGTGAAGAAATGATTGTAAATTTAGTTTTCTAAGGAAAAAAACATCCAGAATCCATCAGTCTAGCAATAGACCATTTTACTACATGTGTTACAATTATATATATGTTAAGTTTGTTTTGAATGTGTAAATTTCTAATAATCCTTAAGATATACTTGAAAGTTGGAAGAAATGAGTCAATTAAATGAGAAATGAGTCAATTAAATGTTCAGTGAATACTACTGCAAGATAACTGGAGTGATAACGGGGGATAGAAGACAAAGTGCTGTACATAAAGGCTGTCTTTTATTAGTACTCTTATGCTTTTATGTTAAGCCCTTTGTAATTTAATTAATTGCTTTTTGTTGAACTTCAATTTGCAATAGAAATGAATTTACAGAATTAATTATTTAACAAAAGAAATGTTCAATAAGAACCATTAGATTATCATTTTTGAGTTTCATTTTGTTTTTGTTTTATTGAAATTTTTAATTCTGAGGCATGTTGATTATTTGAAATTATTAATTTTTGTTTTAATAATTAACTTGATGCTTTATTCAGAATGGTAATTTTTCTTAAAAAAGCTAAAAGCATGAGTTATTACTAATCAAGTAGAGGAGGGGGTTTGTTCTGAATAGATAAAGGAGAGAGGGCTAGAATCACAACATAGGCTCACCTCGAATAGACAGGTGACAGGGGAAGAATAGCTCTTAAGACTCATTGAAAAACCCTCATTAACTAGTAACCCTAAACAAATTTTAAAAAGTCTTCTTTGTAGACCTTTAAAATGATCTTATTTATTCAACAATAAAAAAAATAAAAAAAACATTTTAAGATCAAAGGCCAATAGGATCAACATTTTTATTGTTGTTGGTTTAAGTATTCATGATTTTCTTGTGATCATTTAAAAAAAAGTATAAACATGAATTGTTCTGATTAACTAGTGACCTCCCTTGTATTGTCAGACAATCATTGAAAAGTGAGTAATCTAACTCAGATCTAAATTTAGATTGACATCATGTGTTGAATATTTTCTGTAGTGTTATGATTTTGCTTGGTTTTAGATAGTTGATATCTAGTGGTGGGTGATACCAATAATTTGACTCAAGCTACAAGTTTATGTGATGTTCTCCTCAACTAATGAGTGAAGAATTGGGGGAGAAAGACTACTGATTATACTTATGTTAGTATTGAGTACTGTCTTAAGTATTTGGTACCTAGCTTTAAAGTAATTCAGTATAAAAGTACTCTAGTACAAGTAATTGGTATCACCCACCACTATCGATATCTCTAAAATGACACATGAGTATAGTATTTAAGGGAACTTATCATTGAACATGACAAATCAATTATGAATAATTCTTTAGGATGCATTTATATTTTCCTTTCTGTTTTGCTGTTTAGTTATCCGTTAAAATATTTTTTGCATGTTTTGGTTTTATTGTTTTGTTCTTGTTTTAGCCTTTAGGGCTTATTCTGCTTTTTTAATAGCTGTGTGCCCTCCTTCCCCATCTCTCCACCACTTGTAGATGATAGTAAACACTCAGGTGCCTCCACCACCAATAATGGCAATGGACAGTCAAATGGGTTCTCTGTCCAGCTCAGGGAATCTTGGTTTCAACTCAGCTCTACCCCCCAACAGTTTACAATCTATGCCGGGAGCACCATCACAACAACATATCCAACAACAGCTTATTCAACAGCAGTTGTTACTACAGCAACAACAACAATCACAACAACAATATCAACTTCAAAAGCAACAACATCTTCAACAACAACAACAACAGCAACAGCAACAACAACAACAGCAACAGCAACAACAACAACAACAGCAACAACAACAACAACAGCAACAACAACAACTGTTTGAGCAAAATATGCAAAGACAACAACAAGCCGTCCAAAATCAACAAGTCAACTTCCAGCATTCATCTTCTCAGGGATCTGGTGACGCTTTTGAGATTGGAACGTTTGATCCCACAGCTTATGAGGTAACTGGGTGGAGTTATGACTAAACAATTGAACAATGAAACATTATGTTGTCTTTTGAATTGTTTTGTTTAAATCAGGGTTGTGGGGCCAGAGCCGGAATGCTTTCAGGTAAAGCTGGAGCCAGAAATTTGACGGCTCCTGGATACTTCCAAAATAAGATAGAAAACATCATAAATTTACCTTTTCTAGTGAATAAAATAAGTTGAATTTTAATCATGTAATTAAATTAAGAACCTACCCTTCTTTATATTTTTATCATACAGTTGAACTTGCTCAGCGGCGTCCTACGGTAAGAGGACACCTTTGAGCGCAAGAATTCAATTTTATTCTCTAAGATTATTTTAATGTCAACTTGCTGTAAGAGGCCACTTGCAGTAGGCGGCCAGTTTGGCTGCTGATAATCACTGGCCGCCCAGAGCAAGTTCAACTGTAGTTAATTTAAAATGTACATGTCTGTAGTCTAAAAAATTGGAAAGATGTTAAACGCTCCCCTGGGGCGAACATTTTGTGTAATCAGTGCTTGTTAGATTTTATCCGGCTCTGCAACCCTGGTTTTAATACAGCTTTGATGATTTAACATTATTTTTCCTGTTGAGGTATTGTAAATAATAATGTAACTAATTAGAAGCTGTAGTACTCGAAGGAAGACATTTTTTTGAAGGAAGATACTTAAATTAAACTTTCCATATGATATTTTAAAACAAATGTCTTATATTTTTTTCAAAAACATTAGAATTTTTTAATCATATTTTAAATTTAAGTTTTTAAACAAAATATTAATGACATGGGGTATTGTTTGTTACGTAAGAATATCATCTAATGTTGTCATATCAATAATATGGGAATCATTACGTTTGAAGTTAGAATATCATGTTGTCTCTCTTTTTACTTCTAGTTTTATTTTAATAACTCTGAATTATTTTTGAAGATTTTTACAAATTTATCAAATTTCTGTTGAAAACTGTTTCAAAAAAGTTCCATCTTATAATTGTTTAAAATGTTTGTGCTGAAATACTAGCTTAGGGTTAAGTAAAATAATCCTTTCTGGATTTGCTAGTTGAAAAATAATGTTGAAATTAAGTTCTAGCTAAGGGTAAAAGATAACTTTTAGATGTGCAAAATGAATAGAATGTTTATGACGAAGTTCTAGCTTTCTGTATGTAGTAGATACATAGAATGTTTATAATGAAATTATAGCTTAGGGTAAATGATACCTTTCTGGAAGTGCTAGTTTTATAGAATATGTGTGATGAAGTTCTAGCTTAGAGTAAATCATACTTTTCTAGTGATGAAGTAATAGCTTAGTTAAAACATACATGTCTAGATGTGCTAGTTAAATAGAATGTTCATAATGAAGGTCTAGCTTAGCGTAGATAATACCCTTTTACTTTCTAGATGTCCTAGTTACAATGTTATGTTCGGGGTACTGTAGAATGTCCTTTGGTGCCAATATTGGTTGAACTGTCAGTCTCCTTACACTGTCTGGTCTCTCTTTTAAACAATCTTGTTTTGACATTTAATTTTCTGCACATTTTCATTAAGATGAGATGATGAGGGCTGTCTATATTTTACAATGGGGGAATCACCAGCCTCAAAATAAAGTGCTAATTTGTTTATGAACATTTGCACAATATCATCCAATTACAATGTTACTACTAGTATTTCCTTCTTTGTTATTTGATTTTTTCATTTTCAATAAATAAGTTCAAATTTCTGGCCCCGGTTGACAAGATTTAATATTGCCATTTTTTCATATACAAAGCAGAGCATGTCTAAAGATTTTAAATAACATAATTTCCAATGTTTGAAAAACAATTATTGTTGATAAATTAGTTCAACTTTTTGAACATTTTCAATTAGTTTGTGCAGTTTTATTCAAAGCTTGTATTAATTATTTAATAATGTTTCCTAACAAATTCTTACTAACCTTGTACAATACAAAAGTCAAAGATATTGTGGATTTTATTGCTCATACATTAAATAATATAACACAAATTCAAGATATAGCTAAAGATGGCTTCACGACCCAGTACTCTTTTATTCCATCTTCTTTTTTTTACTTGCCAAAGTGGGACATGAATTTCTTGTGCAAATCCTGGGATGTCACACTTTCATGTTGGGGGATCAGTGCAGATAGAATAAAGCAGTACTGGATCTTGGAGCTGTGTATCAATAAATGACCTTTGTATCAATAAAATGACCTTTGTCCTTTATCCATAGGTTGTAAGCAGTCCTCAGCCTGAGACCCCAGTCACAGCAAATGTAGAATCTCTCTCGGAATTACAACAACAGATGGATGCAGAGACCAGTCAGGAGAACAATGTTACAGAAGGTGGTAGTGGTGATGCACCAGTGTCTCTACCAGAGTCTCTACCTGTCAATGACAGTCCATGTACGACTTTAACAACTGACAACTTTGAGAGCGCAGAGAGTGAGGCATAGTGTCACCTGAGGATGTCCTCTTTTTTCATATCTCTGTCGTTCTTATGTGATTTTTAACTACTCTGTAATAATAGCTGACAAAGGGAAGGAACTCCCACTGATTATACTTTAGTTCTTGGTACTTTAGTCTCTGTTTAAAGTCCCACCTTTTATAGGCTTTTTGATAATATTCTTCTTTTTTCTGTCTCACAGGCGTATTAAAAGTCCCACATTTTATAGGCTTTTTGATAATATTCTTCTTTGTTCTGTCTAACAGGTGTAAATAAAATTTGCTCTCAGGCAAACATTTGCCACCAAGTTGTGTACCAAATCCAAAAGTTTTGGACCATTTCACCAATGGCAGACTTTTAAACACAGCAACATATGGTTTTGAATATGAACATTCTTGTATTAAAAACAGCCCTAAGCCTGCACTCACCTTTTCGGTTGTAACTTGGATGGAATTGTTTGTACTTAAAAATTATTCCACCCCATCCATTTTAACTTTACCCCCAAAGCTCATTTTTTCTAATCTTCTTTGCTTTTAGTCCCATTTTTTTATCCTTTCCATGGGGATGGTTAATAAACAGAGACTATTGGATCAGTAAATATTTTGTGACTAAAAGCTTGTATGATTCTTTCTGAGTAACTAAATAAGGAACTCTATGTACCTGCTAACATTTTAAATTGTTTTTTGTCAGGAAAAAATCTGTCAATAGTCTTTGCTTGTGATTTATTTCTAACGACTTTTTTATTGGTTAACCTTATGAACAAATAATAAGAAATAAACTTTAAAGTGCACAAATGTATGATGTATGTCTTTATATTCAAAGACATGAACGTTATAGTATAACATGAACAATGCTGTATTTTTCTTTATAATGTACTATGTAATTTAAGTCAACAATGAAATATGCTTATATTGCAAAGTGAAGTTGAAGGAACATTTTATTTTAGATGCTGTTGACTTGTAACTTGAAACACAGTTTTGTTTTCATATCATAAACTTTTAAAACTAGTCTAATGAGCTAAATTATGAGAATAATATTCTTATATAATGAGATATCAAAAGCACCTATAGCTTTTAACAGGTTTATAACATGACGTTATTAGGTTGTACAAATTCCTGTCATCTTAATTTTTTATCTGCAAATTAAATGACTAGGTAATTCATTTTTTACAGTTTATTGTGTAATTGATTTGATGGCCATTCTCTGCTCTGGTCACAATTGACCATATACTCACTTAAACATTTAATGTTTACTAACTGCCCTTATACAATGTTACTTTGTTGACTTTTCAATGATGTTTTCTCATCATTATATTTTACTGATATATTGGAAGTAAACAAATATGTTTTATTTCATTTGAAATAATTTCCCTTGGTTGATGTAGAAAAGTTATTTATGTAAAAGAGTTGTATTTTAACATCTTTGTCAAATATAATTCATGCAGCCTCCAAATATTTAGGCTTTGAAAATAAATAAACAAAATTTGTTTTACTACTATGCTTTTTGTTCTGTCTATATCTATCTTATATTATATAGTCCAGTACCTGTAGTAGAGTCCAGTATCAATTTTGATGTAAAGGCAGTTTTTCACTAGAAACATGTTGGCAGTTACCTATGGATAATCACTGAGGTGCTTCAATTTCCCATGGGTCATTTTCATACAGGGAGGTCAAATAGGAAGAAATAAGGTTCTCTAATGATTTTTCAAGTTATCGTTCTAACATACCTTTGTTGGTAGTCAAATAAAAGGTCTTGACAAGACAAATTGAATGCTACATGTCTTAATATTAGTCCGTATTCAAATAAGAAAATATTGAGGTCGAAAGCTCATATGCTTCCGCGTCATATTTTCGTGAAATACGTGTAAAGGTAATGTTGTTGGCACTCAAATTGAAGGTAATTGAAAGACAAATCAAATCATTTTTAATATAACCGGTATGAAAATAAAAAGATAGTGACCAATATTAACAAAAAAACATGCATTCTGTGTAAATTGCTTTTTGCTGTTATTCAATCTAAATTTAGTTTAACATAATGGTCATAAGTGAACAGATATTGACAGTTGGACAATTGATAAAGATTGATTTATTTATGGTTAAAATTGTTCAGCACGCTTTTATCTATGGGCATGTAACATAAATTAAAAAATAAATTAGAAGATAAGCATTTGTTCTCAGTTATACAATGTTCTTGTGTTACAATGTGTATGACTTAATGAACAAAAATGTTCATTTTGAATTCCATAAGAGTCACAGCTTTTCAATACCTGACATATTTTGATGAGGATTTGTTGACTTTCCATGACAAAAAGAAATATAATGTACACCAGCAGACCGGCAACCACAACGTTGAGTGTCACATTTTCCAGTACATTTGCATGCAGTTAATAATTGATATGGCCTTTTTGACGTCAACAGTGTGTCAAATATGTTCTCCCATCTGTGATCTATTACTTCATTCCTGTAGTCATCCTGGAATTAAGAAAACAATGTAACCGCTTTATTCACCAAAAAGGCAACTCGCTTTATATGGTTGCTTATCACTAGTGGGAGTGAATCAATACCACAACTTGCAGATGTATATGAGTCATGCTTCAATCCTAAGTTCATCAAATGAATCAGATTGCGTACATGAGCGAGCACATACTAGGTATTTTTCAGCAAGAGCCTCATCAATCTCTGAAGTTTGACAGGTACTGTACTGGGTCACACACCACAGCTGGATGTTTCGTGCCACCCAGTCGTCTCCAGTCAATATATGAGCTTTCAATAATGTTCTTGTCAAAGATTCACTCACCTAATTTTGTGAAGAAGGATCATTAGACAATTTTCTCTTTTTCCAACCTGTTGCCATATTTCTTTGAAAGTATGGAGTAAAATGTAACAACAGAGAAAAAGGATATGTGTTGGAAACAACAACTCTTTCGCACAGTTTGATACGCACAGCCTGATCAATGTGAATCAGAAGGCGTGCATCAGCTTCTTCAGTCCAACTTATAAGTTCTGGAATGTCTTCTCCACTAGCTGTTATAGATGGAAATACCTCATCATTACAAACAACATGACTTGCAAAGAGAGTATTTTGTTTGCTGTCCTTCACACTATCTCAGAACAATTTCTTTTATTTTCTTCTGAAGCCCAAAACTTATCTCTGGGGACCAACATGCAAAACTCAGTAATGGTGCTTTGCACCAACACTCCCACAGCTTAAAGAATTAGAAGAAGCAAGTATCGAAAGACTAATTTTCCCCTTAGGTTTTCAATGCTAAAATATTATTAAAAAAATAACACCTCTGTAGAAAGTCTGGCGCTTTGTGTTCAGTAAAAGAGCTTCGCACTAATAATCCCCACATTTTTAAAAGACCTGGAAAAAGTGCAGGATCCTGGGATCTCAGATCCCAGAAATGTTTTGGTGATTGGGCAGAAACCCTTTTCCGTTATTGACATAAATCACAAAGTTTCTGCAATACTCTTTACTCAGAGTATTTTGTATAATTCTTAACAGAATACATTTCTTCTTTATTAACATATATTCTGGCAATTTGCAAGTTGTCCCTTGAAAATTTGAACTATAATCAATTAGAAATATATATAATTTGGACCCATGTGGAGCTTGATATAGTCATCGTTATACAGGTGAATTCACTTATAACGAATTGCCTGGGAAACAGAGAAATGTTCGTTATAAGCGATAGTTCGTTATATAAAAACTATGAAATCAGGGGAAATTGATATCCGAGACATATTTCCCCTTTTATCCGTGCCTTTTCATCCACTTCTTAAAATATATTCTGTTTCTCTTTTAACGTGAGCGTCTTTCTCTTGGTAGGCGACATCTTCATACCCCGCGATGCACGTGTACGCGTGAACGCACGAGAAATCGTCTACACTTGATGACCTCTGATAGTGGTAAGACAATGTAAGACAAACAGTTATTAACAAATGTCAAATTTGTCACCCACCGCTCGCTTTAACTAATTCGTACGTCAACACTCCTAATTGCGCGGTCATATTTCAGTCAATCACAGTGGCACGAGCGGCGACTATTGAAACAATTCTGATGCAAGCGCATGACATGAGACAATAATAATTGCATCACAGGAATTGGAAACATCTGTTGTGCTTCACGAAATAATGACCAAACTGATTAATTTTTCTTGATTTTACTCTACCGTTTCTTTAATTCTTGTTTGTTATAAGCGATGTCTTTGAAATCATAGATTGATATAAGAAATATATTTTAATGATACAAAGAGGGATATATTAACCCTTAGCTTCCCAACTTAAATTTCAATCAATGCTCCCCTTTTCCTAACTTAAATATATACAAGTATCTCTATTTTCCTGACTTAATTCGTTAAATTCAATGAATTCTCTTCCAAAAGTAAACAAATTTTGCTATTCTTATTATCAAAACTTTGTACTGTCGTTTGTACAACAAGAGCGACACAGTAAACAATCCATAAACTCAGTCAGCGGTTAGCAAGCGGTATAGAAAAATGAGTCGTAAGCGGTAAACTCAGTCAGCGGCTAGCAAGCGGTATAGGAAAATTAGATGTAAGCGATAACCAGCGGTATAGGAAAATAAGTCGTAAGCGCAAAGCAGCGGTATAGGGCGCTAAGGGTTAAAGAAGTTTTTACTTTGTACGTTATATCTGAGAATCTGTTATAAGTGAAATCACCTGTATTCTAAACTGCCTATGAAGCCTGCCTGAAAAACTGTATCAATCTTACAAAATTATTTCTGTCCATATTCTAGTATCCCCACAACTGTGTTAAGTGAGGAAATAAGTGTAGATTATCTCTCCCAAGAATAAAATATCTCATCAGTACTAGAAACCATAACCTCTATTCCAAGCCAAGCAGCCTATCTTAAGACCACCAACATCATAGATATATACATTGTTAATAGTTTCAAAGACCTAAATATAACCAGAAACTTCTAATGTTTCCTTATAATTCCTTCACTTACCCTTTCCCCAAATAAAGTTGTCAGCTCTACTGTAATCCACCTTATACCAGCCGCTATCTTCAAACACAGCAAGAGAGATTGGGTCTATCAACATCAAATAAGGCTAAAGAGAAATGGATAAACAATTAACTCTTATATAATAGCTAACAAATCAAATGAATAACTTTTTTAATCCCCTCATCAATACACAATTTTCATAAAAACAATATTCTTATCATGACATTTTTGCTTCTATCGTTATCATGAAACTGACTTATGGTTTATGATTTGCTGTGATTCTTGAGACAATGCCAAAGACATAATGGCAATGGGACCTGTGACACAAGTCACACTATGACCTTTCATTGCGATACAAGAAAGGGAGAGACAGTAGCAAGTTGTCTTGTTAATCTCATGCTATCAATTTTACTGCAAGCGTATTGAAAGAATAGTTTAAACTTTGATGCAACGGTGACCTGGACTGCGTGAATGGATTTGATGCGGTGAAATATGCCATTGTGTTTCACAGCATTTCACATTCCCAGGATCAGATTTTAATCTAGTGCCTACAAGTGATTGTGATATTCAATATTTTATTATATTCAACATAAGAGTACTTCTTTGCAGCTGCACTAAAGACAAAAGACAAAAATGCTATACAATTAAATATTAGTTTACATATATATTCAATATGTTTACCTTTTGTTCCCTGGCAGTCATAAGAGAGCTGTACATAAGTGTAGGATCCCAATGAGATCTGGCTTTGCTATTCTGAAAAAAATGACGAGATAAAATTCAGAATCATGTGAAAATTCTGAAAATATGAATTTCATATCAGGTTGTTGTTTTTATAATAAATACACAAAGCTGTAGATTTCTTGCTTCTTAGAGTACTTCTATTCACAAAAGTTGTCCTTCATCAAGAAAAAAATGTCATAAATAGTTAAAGGTAAGCTGTAAACTTGACCAATTACATTAAAGCTTAAAACAGGCTAATTTGACTTTGTAACAAAGGTCCAAAAGATTCGAAAAGAGCTTATAATAAGAAAGAAAATGTTAACAAAACTAAAACTGTAACTAGTTTGTACATGCTAAGGTAATAAATGGCGTCAGGCACAAATGGGCCATTTCCAAAATTGTCTCAAAAATTGTTTTTTTTAAATATGTGGGTCATGGAGGTTAAATACACAATGTTTTGGGAATGGAAGAACCAAAGTATTCAAACAAAAACATGAGTGTGTAAATCATTACGCTTATGCAAAATCGGTCATTTAACTGAAGTTAACTTCGTTCAATTTCAAGTAAAATATCACAAATGTGATAGGTTTGATCACAAGTGGTTTAGTTGAATAGCGAAAAAAGTGAGTTGTTAACCACTAAATTTGGACAAAAACAAATGTGAAACAGTTAATAGTTGACGTTTCAGCTGAAGAAGATCAACAAACAAAATATGAATACCAACAATAGAACCAAAACAGATTATTAGATGTGTGAATTGATAATAAAAAATGGACAAAAAAAAATTAAATATAAAATCTTGCAGAATTGTAAAACATTTTCTCTACAAGGATTTATACAGTGATTTATTTAGACAAAGTCAAGGGACTGCTTAAAAAAAGCAAAAGAAATTTTCTTACAACACTTTGCAGCGGCCCACCAAACCGTGGCTCAGACGAGCAGTTAAAATGTTGCTTCATCTCCCTCACTACAGCATCTGTGACAAGCCTGATTGTGCCGTTTACTTTCACTACTGGTATCTTATTCCCTGGCCAGACGGAACAATTTCCAGCTAAAAAAAAATAATTGATGTTAAATTCACAGTTACATTAATGATTTCTCATACATCAATATGGTCTAGTTGTGCTCAAATACTTTTTTACAAATCTGCACATAAAATGAAGATGGATCATACAACACCTTTTCTCAAATAACTTAAGTGGCTTCCAATGAGCTAGAATTTTAAATGCAAAATTTCTTTGGTATTTACAAATGAATTCTGAACAATAATATTTGTTGAGGTTGTGCCAAGATAATGATGGATAAAGGATTTGTCATTGTTTTCTTTCACTTTCCATCAAATATAGCATCAAGCTGTAGGTCCTGTGTGTAAGTTGCACATATTAAGGATCTCTTGATGGTTGGAAATAAAAAGAAGAGCAGTGCCATCAAGGCAAATATTAGAGTACCTCCTGAAGACGGATAGCAACCGCCCTCTGGGTGAAGGGGAATTATCAAAGTGTTAAACAAAAAGTTTTCCAAACAAGATAAATTTGTTCAAGCTATAAGTGTTCAGACACATTTCTGATGAGAACAAAGTTAGATTTTGTAAGAACAAAATATACACTTCCTTCATACTTTACCTTCATCACATTTCTTAAATTTGCCAAATAACTTGTTTGAAAAGCCCAAAGCATGAAACAATTCATGGATCGAGGTCTGAAAATAAAAAACAAAAATTTTCAATGAAAACCATGTGCAAAAAAGACATCAAATAAAAAGAGGTTGGACAAGAATAATTGAAAAAACACGAAGGGATACAGTTATAGAAGCCTAATCAAATTATCAACTTCATACATGCACAAGTTCAAATATTAATAGATTAAATATCTTGAAAATTATTAATTTGATTTATTTCAATAGGAATAACAGTAAAACAATTGATATAGATAGTTTGTTATGTTGAACGTCACATTGCCTTTAGAAGGTTAGAACTAACCTTTCGATCAAATATGTTTGAAAAATGTCTCGGCACACCAGGGACTCGAACCCGCGCCCACCTTAACTTGAGCCAAGCATTCTGACCCGTTTACCACAGGGTTCTGTGGTAAACGAGTCAGAATGCTTGGCTCAAGTTCTGTTGGGCGCAGGTTCGAGTCCCTAGTGTGCCGAGACATTTTTCAAACATAGTAAAACAATTACTTCCCCTTACTAAAAAAATAGAAGAATCAAGAATATGAAGCAATGATGTAATAGTTGATGCAAAAAAACATAGTGACAGTTTTAAAAATTTTCAAAATATTTTCTAGTACAGAGTCCACTGAGAAACCCAAAATATGTGTGCATAACAAGTTAAGTCAATCAGATGTTCAAATAGTATTTATAAAAGTTAGGAAACAAAAGCAATGCACAAAGCTTAAATGCAATGTCCAGTGTCTCATCTTTAATTTGCTACATCTTATAGGGTTCTAATGAAAATAAAGTAGACTCTAGTTAATACCAACCGCTAGGGACCAACCAAGTTGTTTTGGATTATCAATAATTTATAATAAAAATTACTTAAACAAAATCAGGACTTTCAAAATAACTGGACATTTCACTTCTCTACCAGCTGATGAGAATTATAAACTTATATTTGTTTGTATCTTAATATTGATAGATTTATATCATTTGTTTTGATGAACAATTGAGCTTTAGACTAACTTGTCTCATCTCAAAGGATTCAGACTTCAAATTATCGATAGCCTCACTCGTATTATGAATATTTTTTACTTAAAAACAAAAAAGGGGAAAATTGAGACTTATGCATTTGCTTCAAATTAACACTTATTTGTATTAGCCAAGTTTATATTATCCTGACTCTACTGTACGGAATAAAAAGGCATGTGTTTAGAAAAAGACGTAAAACAAGAAATATTAAAACATGAACAAGAAATTTAACACAATGTGTTTTTCCATATGCATGCACAAATATCAGTCAACAAGGAATCTGAAGTGATTTATATTATTGACATTTTTGGATACATCTTACTTAACAAACAACTCTCAGATCACTTTCTGTGACTACTGTACAAATGTATAACGCTTTATTTTTGCAAGCGATTTATTTTTGCTTACAAAGAAAAAAAGCTTTTGCAAGGAACTTATTTTTTGTGTATACAGGCCAGTCTAAAAATGCAATTGTCTTCTTTTTGCAATCTTTAGAAGTATGATAGTAATTTTGTCTTGCCGAAAGCAACTTTGCACTGTAGTAGAGGCATGCGTTGACCTTAAATTTTATTGCTCACACCAGACCTACTTTCCAGTGTGAGTCTTGCCTTACCTCTCTTAGTATACTAATCACGTCCCATTTTATTTTACCTCTAACTTTTAAGCTAGGGATTTATTTCTGGGAATTGCTTGATTTCTCACAAAATATGCAAAACTAAATTGCTCGCAAAAAAAACGTTATACAGTACAGGAGAATTCACTTTTAACGAATTGGTTGGGGAACAAAGAAATTTTCTTTATAACTGAGTTCCTTTTATCCAAAATCAGGGGAACTTGTTCTTCCGTTTTTAAGAGAGTGTTTATGGGGATCCTTTATTTCTTGCATATTTCTCCTTTATTCTGTGCCTTTTACACACTTCTTTTAATATATTATCTTTCTCTTTAATTGAACGTTTTTCTTTTGGGTGGCGACATCCTCCATGGTTCAGAGTGAAAAGGAATAAATAAATTGATCATTAACTTTTGATACCAGATAGTATAAACACATGCCAAATTTTTTACTGGATTGGCCTAGTCTGTGCGTCCTCGTATGACCCCTCTCTGCGCTGTCACTAATAAGTCAATCACAATGGCACCGACAACAACTGTTGAAACAAGGCTGAAGCAAACCAGACTGAGAGCATGGCATGAGACAATAATAATTGCATCACAAGGGAACAGATGCCGTGCTTAAAAAATAGTGATCAAACTGATTCCTTTTTCTTGGTTTTGCTCAACCATTTCTTTAATTCTTGTTTGTTATAAGCGATTTCTTTGAAATTGTAGTTCGATAGAAGAAATATATTTTATGGTACAAAGAGGGATATATTAAGGTAGCTTTTACTTTGTTCGTATTAACTGATTATTCGTTAAAAGCAATTTCGTTGTAAGTGAATTCTCCTGTACTCTATATCAATATTGCCCTGGAGATAAAGTTTTTAGAGTGATGAAAAAGTTAAAGACTTAAGTTAATGTGGAAAAAAGATTACCACCAAAGACATGCAAACATCCAATGCTCCTGTTCTGATGAAGAACAACAAATGAGGCTTAACGTTGTACACATGATGCAAACCTAGTTCTACACTTTGACAAGGTTTATGATCAAAGCTGAAATATGAAACAATGCAACCTATCATTAACATGCACGGAGAGTTTAATGAACAAATTAGAACATTGGTTAATTATCAACAAACATCTACAGTTTTACATTATAAGTAACTGAGAACAATACAGATTTAACTTTTATGGAAAATTATGACCAATGAAATATCATACTACATCAAGCTTCTCAAGACATGCTGTTATTCTAAAATGATTTCTTTGTGTATTCAAGGCATGGTATCTTTGAAAAACATCCAAAAGAAAGAATGAAGAATGTTCAGGTAAATCTAACTATTACGATCAGCACATTATTTAAATGTGTTTTGCTGTATGAAGCATTATAACAAAAATTCATGTGTTGCCCAAAAAAACAGATGATAATATCTTTTGTGTAGTTATTTTTCAATTGCATTGGAAATGTGTATAATAGTATAAGAAACACACTGTATTTATCATAACATCCCAACCTCCTGAATGAGCACTTACTGTGATATCAGAGATGATAACTAATCCCCCTGAAATATCCACTTTTTTAAGGGAAATAACAAGTCTTTTTACAATTCTATGACTTTTTATTAAGTTATTTCCCTTTAGAAAAATCAGGAAATCCAAATAAATCTCTGTGATATTAAGCAACATGACAATCAGCAGAACTAAAGTACAATTCTCTACTTATTTGCCTAATAGGACGGAGAGGGAAAGAGATCTTTAAAAAAATCAGCTTTGTCTCTGGCTCTCAAATATTGGGTAAGTAGAAGTCTAAATGTTGTAGATATGCTTTGAATAAAAAAAAAAATCACATTTTCTGAATGTCATAATCCTCTTTTTTTTTTAGCTTGATAATCATTAAAATTGTGTGATCGATAAATTGAAAGATCATGCATGATAATAAGGTAGCTAGTGATTGGTGTGTAATAAAAATAATCACATTTTCTGAATGTCATTATTTCTCTTCTTTTTTAGCTTGATAGTTATTAAAATTGTGTGCTTAAAATAAATTCAAAGATCATGCATGGTAATAAGGAAGCTAGTGTTTGAAATACAAAGAGCACAGACTATCAAGTCACAAGACAGTTGAAACAAATATGATTTTCTTAATGTTTACAGTCATTCAAAGACAAATAAACAAACAAAGTTGATACCTTGTATACCAACTCCTCATCAAACTTCTGTGACTTAAGAGTTCTTGGACAGAAATTGACTTGCCCAGCAACTGGTCGTCCTGTTTGGTCATATTTACAAGATGCTGCGTATGCCAGAGCTGATGATTTCTGCACATAGTATATTTCTGACCTTAAGTTTTAAAGCGAGTTAATATGAACGCAATCTATATCATTTCATTGGTGCTACATTTTTGTTGACACTTTGGTCCAATCAATTACAAAAATATATATAGTAAGATACCCAGGAATTGCAAGATATAACTCTAAAGAATATATAGTAGTTAGTTACAAGTAAAACTGATTCACCAATCTTGCTGCCTTAGTCTCTGTGACCGTCTGCTAAGTCACAAGTCTTAGACAAAGTTCTTAGCTTTCTAATTCCGTAGTTCATTAATCAGGAAAACATATAATACATACCAAGAGTGTGGTATCTAAAGTGGTTAGGTATTTACTGCAATCAATGACTTGAAACCAGTGAAACATAAAATATGTCTTGTGCAAAAACATGAGTGTGTTAAAAGCAGTA
>JAUUEB010000577.1:0-17498 GCA_032362205.1 Clione limacina
AACTCAAGAACTAATAGTCGTACCGTAGAAAAAATACATTTTTGTAATCGTCTTTCATTTGCCACCAATTCAATTTTCAATCCATTTTGAGAACATCGGTTTTTTTACCATTGGTCAGCCCCTGTGGTCAGTTTGCTGTCCTGTTTGGTCAATTTTTCAGAGGGGCCGGTGGCTCATTTTTTTTAAAGGGTTCAAAGATATAAACCCGTTGTCCAACTTAATTTGCCAGAGGCTGGTCACGGAACCCAGGATTCTGACCTAACTACCATGGTAATTTGGTAATATTTAATAGGTTCTATAATAGTTACCTTACCAGCTAGGCCAAATCTAACCCAAAACCGTGGCTGTGGCACTCCATTCAAACACAGGAGTAAATCTTAAGAGGTTTTGACTATACTCACTAAGATACATAAAGGTCTACATTGGGTAGAAACATTACCATTAAGGCTAATAATATTTGTCATAAGGATCTTAATTTGTCTGTGACATTTCCATATGGGCCAACTTGGCTATACAATGATAATTGCCAACACCAGGGTATTAATTAGTCTGTGGCATTGCCATCTCGGTCAATCGGGTATAAGCTATGTATAGGTTCTATGAGCTTACTTTACACTCTATGTCCTAATTTGGCTATGCAATAACCATGTAAGCTAAAGTTAGGCTATGATAAGGCTGTAAAATTACCCCTAGGCAACGTCTTTGTCCCTAAATGGCTATGACAAATCCCATCTTAGCTACATCTAAACCCTGATTCGTCTGTGACATTGCCATCCAGACTATGCCTTATCACCATTTTGGGTGTGATGTGTGGCTCTCAGGCTATTGAGCTATGACCTAGTCGCTATCAAGAATACATCAAGACCTTATTACTTACCATATATAGGCTAGGCGTAGGCCCTTACCATCTGTGAAACGTGTTGTATCCTGTCTTGGTAAAGCCTTTCATCTTTGTCTTGTTTACTCTAGCATGCTCAAAGGCATTTTAGGATACACTGTGTCACCAACTTGGCTGTGACATGTGTTCGGATCGCCGACCACGAGGTACACTGACAACGATGTACACCATCATATTTTACTAAGTGCGACAGTGAGGTACACCTGAAAAATGTAAGGTACGACAGCGAGGTACACCTCTATAATATATATATTTTTTTTTTTTAATAATGGTGTACCTCGTTGTCGGTGTACCTCTTCGTCGCTCCTCCCATGTGTTCATATAAGATACAGTAGACCCCCGTAACAGTGCCAATTTCAAAGAAAAGTTGGCATTGTAGTGAAATTCGCGTTGTAGAGAGGTTTTTTTAAACAAAGAAATATAAGGAAAAATAAAATTCCGTGCTTTGCGAAAAGTGGAACTGTAGCTGTTTTCGCGTTGTAGAGGGTGGCACTGTGGCGGGGGTCGACTGTACGTCAAGTCTAAAACGGTGACATTAAAATCTAGACCATGTTTATGAAAACATTGGGCAGTAATATTAGGTTGTTATCCATTGGCTATCCATTGTGAGGTCATGCTCATTCCATTCAAATTCTTCGTTTGATAAATTACGAATACTGGCTGGCTGACTTTATCTAACCTATTTATGGCAAACAAGTTAGATATCGATGAAGGAATATCGATCGAGTTTTAACGAGATCGATATTCATCCATCGATATCTAACGAGTTTGCCATTAATTGGGTAGATAAAGTCAGCCAGCCAGTATTCATTTTATTCCACTTGACATATCTCATTAAAATGAAGTGATCTTTCTCAAATTAACAACATTTAAGTACGTTTTAGAAATAATTAGCAAACAAAGGAAGTAAGGAGTATCATTTACGATATCCGTATTTCGGCACCCGATTACAATAGGGTTGTATTACTCAAGACTTCCTGTGAACAACTGGTGTGCAAACTAAGTAGTTGAAGACATAAGCGAGAATGAACTTTGGGAATTTCTTATTCATTGATGAAACCTTTTCAGCACCATACGCCAATATAGATCATTCCTACTTCCGACCAATAAACTTGATATCGCCAATAATTACTGTTCGGGGGTTCCCTCTATTTTATCCATTCAGCTTGTGGAATAAATAAAGAGACTTTGAATTTTATTATGTAGATATAAAATTTAACACATGTTTTCCTCAATTGTTTTTAAAGCTTTTTTTCATAATCACTCTAAATACAAATCATAATCCAGGTAGAAGATTTTTCTTTCATGTATCATTTTACACCAACGATTTAAATCTATGACTGAGTGGTCTGCCAAGGATTTAACATAAATGCACTTTTTGATAACAGATATGAGGAAATAGCTTTGTATGCATGCTTTGATATTGTCCGAGTGACCAAACCTTGTTTTGAAATAATACGCATTTTCATCACTGTAAATACAACAAGAATCTTTAAAAGACCTCTAAAATGCATCATTCTAAAAAAATAATTATAATATTTTTTAGAATTATGGACCCGTGTGACCCGTTGTATGCAACGGGAAAACAGCAACAGTTTTGACTCAATCGACCTTAAACTTTGGTAATGTGTTTGTGTAGATACATCCAGTTAAGTCCAAAAAGGCCAGTTTAAGTGAGATTCTCAAAGGAGATTGAATACTTTAAATGGTATAACTCCTTACTTTCTAAAAAGGGCATGGCCATTATACAAATATAAATGATAATTTATCTTCAAATTTCATCACTTGTCCCGTTTGTTACTCGATTTGGCAAAGGTTGTGACATAGTGAGAGCAATTGTTCTATGCATTTCATGAAATATAATTTCACCTGAAACCAAGTTTATAGATTCAGAGCCCCTTTAAATACTATTGCCAGAACAAGACATTTTAGGTCGAACAGATGGCAAGACAATTCAAATAATTCTTAAACGTAATGCTAGTCCACACATGACTTTTTAACATGATTTTACTCGTAGCGTTCTTTAAAGAACACCCACCTCCCCCCATCTCCCCTTTTCCGGCTACGCAGTTTTAGTCTCGTCTCAAATGAAAGCCTATTTTTTGTGTTCTTCAACATGTTTGACAAAGTTTTATGTCTGTGTAGGACAGGTGTCTATTTAGGGTCGGTGGGGACATTGCGTAATCTCCCATCTTAGGGGACATCAAACATAGGAGAAAAAAGGAAAAGGAGGAAGAAAAAAGAATAGAAAAGAAGAAAAACATCCCGAATAATATGCCAAAAATTCAGTTGGGTGCTCTAGATTTGCAAATTTGCACCATTTGCACATAATTTTTCAAGTTAACCTGTCGAAATGCCGTCTGATCACTCCACGATACCCCCCCCCCCAATTTGAAAACCTTTAAATGCCCCCGATGTAGCTATGTCATTTTGACTTTAGGTTGTAGACTTTTTTTTAAATTGTAAAAATTTGTCTAGTACGTTGTGTCGTTTCGGCATTTTGTTCGGGCGAAACGTCGTTATATTGGCGAGTGGTCACAGGCGCAATAGAGCTTTTCGTCGACGGCATATACTCTCGAAACCCAAATTCACTACGTTCACCCACGATATCGACTATTGAATTTCAAAAGTAGCAAAACCTCACTGATCTTAGTAAAAATGTGTTATTTAAAAAAATGAAAGTGACCATGAGGAAGAATCAAACCAGAATCATTTTCATCTTGAGTAAAAAAAAAAGCTGCTAACCACTACACCAGAGGAGCCAATGGAACGTGACGTTTAATTTATGTCTTTAAAAAAAGGAGTACAGGAAGTGCGAGATGCAGCACGATTATCAAGAGCGAGTTAAAGAGGCAATAAGGTCAGAAGGGCAAATTTGACAAGTCACACTGTAAAATGAAAGTCGGGGAAACTTCGGGGCAGTCTATTTGCATTCGGAGAGTCTATTTGCGTCGATGAATGGTGTTAGCGTGTCACAACCAATGGGGTAATTTTCTAATACCGTCGACAATAAGGTTAATCTCGGTATACTATCTTGCTGGTTGCATTCAATTCAATAGTAAAAAATGATTATGAATTATGATCAAACTGAAATACCATAAGAAAGAATAATCAAATAGTAATGATAATAATAATTACATTTATATAGTGCTTTATCTTTGGCGTAAGCTCAAAGCGCTTTAGAATTATTATCAACCCGACAGGCCCAATGGAGACGATCACGTACGCATAGTAAATCAAGAACAAAGAGCTGATATTCATTTTCAAGGTTGACATGTTAGACAATGTTGCAAATCAGAGAGTAACGTTTTGCCTTATCCTTGGGTAAAGAGTATATCGTGTAAGGCCAACAGTATAACTAATTGTCTTTACCTTAAGATAAGAGAAACACTCACGAGGGTAGCTTGAATTGATACTCAATTTAAAATGTCGTTTTAAAACAGAAACTATGTTTTAAAAACAAAGCACACTGAAGGCACTATAACTTTGTCATTTCCAAGTAGTTCTTTCCATTTGTTCATCATTTTTTTCTGAATAAAGAACACGAAATTGTCTGTAACTCACTTTTCCGGAAGAGTGTCATATGTGGTGTTATGGCCAGATACATCAAAGTTCATGTCTAAGTGAATTAACATTGATAAAAAACCCTATCATAATTACTTAAATAAATCGTAAATTCATTGAAAATAGTTATAAAAAAGTAAGTTACATTTCAGTTAAATTTCAAGGTATGAAGCAATGTAATTAATTTGTTCTACTTATTTAATCCTGTTTTTTTCCCGAATAACGTTTGTACGCTTTTACCAATGATTCTTAAACCCGGCGTACGTGATATACGATTTGATAATTCCATCAGCTTGATTGCTAAAATGTTTTTAACAGAATGTTGAAAAGGCCTTGAAAGAGAATATCTTATACGTTAAAGAAGCCATACAGCTTAACACGTTCAAGGTTGTTTTTTTTTTAGATTAAGCGCGTTAAGAGGATTGTATTCAGCGGCAAGATTTAACATACCTATCAACAAGAATCTGAAAGCTGAATCCGATTAAATAATGTTATTGTTTTTGAAGGTCAGGTGAATGACAACTATCCCGTCGTTAGATGCTAGAGACCAGTGACGTGAAGTTTATCTCCTTTATCATACTATATTCACCTTCCAATGTTATAAAGAAGAAAACTCCTTAAAAATAACAGAAGACAAGAGTAGGAAAATAAAAACAAAATTTTAAGAAGAGAAAAGCAGCAATACATTTCTATTTGATGTTCTCACTTTCAAGAACAACTCAGGATATATCATAAAAACAATTTTTTTCCGTTTGATAAAATACTCAACAAATATATTTGAAAAATGGGTTTACATTCAATATAACATTTCTTCTTTTTGTCAGCGAAAATTAAAGCTTTTTCCATATCATAAGAATAAATAGATAAGCTGAGCGATGCGTAAAGGAGGTCCTGACGACATGTCGTGGCACCGTACGCATGATTTTGGTATCTTTCTTGACCTTTTAAAAGGCAACTGAACTGGTGTAAATATAATACATATGTTCTTGTAAAAATGAATGCTCCTATCTATGTTTTAATCTACATAATAGTATCGTTAACAATTAGTTTGTTTTGCTTTTCTATTGCTAAGCTATCGTCTTTCATCCGCCCACTTTGTTATGGGATTATTGGGAAAACCGATGTCCGAGTGAGTGATGTATTCAGATAGACAGGAAATAATAATAGGCTTGAGGCAAAAAAATCAATACTTTTTTGGACTTAAATATCTCCTAGGGTCAGCAAAGTACCCATCTTCAAAAGGGTATCTGTTTACTAAAATGACTTAAAGTCTTGACCTAACCTTAGGCTACAAATCGTTGTCTCGGAACTCCCACGCGTCAGATATTTTGGTTGTTACAAACTGAACCACTTAATGCATGAGAAGTTTGAGAAGCATTATTTAAAATCTTTGTTAAAACGAGGTTCACATGACTTTCAAGCTTACTTTCTCATATCTTGAGAGGGCTTGAGGCAAAACAACTCATTACTTGTTTTGGAGTTAATCTTTTTCTACGGTTAGCAAAGCTTCCATCTTCAAGGGGATATTTGTTTTTCTAAGTTACTTTGTGAAATATGAAATCATACATCCGAAATATACATTTTTTTGCACACTAGTGGCTGAAGTACCCGGTCTTGCCCGGTAGTTGAAAACAACCTGTATTATAATTTACTATTTTTATCAGCTGTTTTTCCTCGTTTATTAATAGAGAAAGAGAAAATTGTCTTCATTAAGGTGCCCGCGTATTGAGTGCATCCGGAAGATGGTGGATGTTTGTTCATATTGAAGTTTAGATTCATGGCGCGGTTACCGAGAACATATAGTAAAAAAAAATAAAAAATTATAACATTTCTTATAGTCAACAAAATTATACCAAAAGCTCAACTGTACGTTTGGCTTTATCTACAAACTCATTGCTTAAGTTGATTGAATCAAAACTGTGACTGTAATCGCATTGCATACAAATATTATTCCAGCCCAAACAAATAAACAATTTTTTTTCAATTTAATCATGTAGATAGTAAAGTTCTTTTACAATTCAACCAATATGATATCATGTTATCACGGCTTTTCTATTAAATACGCGAATTTGAACGCCACAACAAAGCATGAAGAAGAAAGGATCGGCCATGGGTTATAAAAAAAGAAAATCAAAAATTTGATATCTTCTTAAATTTCAAGTTTCTGCACGTTGTCATAGCTCAACAATCTATCAGGCATCAACAATTCGACATCTTACATATTCGGGCCATGCTTGAATTGCAACAAAAACCCATGTTCGTCAAAATTTGTATGTTTGGTTATTGGAATTAACCCATTTTCCATGATTCTAATATTTGGATAAGAAAAAAAATGTAGACGGAGTTCAAATTAGTAGGGTTTCAAGCGTCAGAGCTCAGTAAGCTAAAGCACGTGAGTCGAGATAATCTGTTTACGTGTGGATGTATGGATGTTCCACAACACAATAAATAAAAAAATAAAAAAGTCGAATTAATAAGATTTGATATCTTTATGATAAACAAAAATGGGAAGCAGACTAAGAAGTTGTTGAAATCGTGGTTTTATTTAATTATTTCACAATATTAAATACTTTGATTTGTATTCATTACAAACACCAAGTATTGGTGTAGGGTATGCGACGCTTCTCGTTTGTCTGTCAGTTTGTCTGTTTGTCTGTGGACACGATGACTCAAGAAATATACCACTCATTGACTTGAAATATTGTACGATGTTTTAATTCAACCCGATGAAGACCCCTATTTAATTCCAGCATTTGTTTTGTTTGTGCTGACTACATCCTGACGCTGAAATATTTTGTACGCAATATGATTAACAAACGGCTGTGGGCTCAAGGACGAGTTGGAACAACAGAACTATATTCAAATATATATCTATAGGGCCACGTCTTCCGTAAATGAACAGGAGTTATAAAAACTGCTTAAAGCAGTATGTTTTAGGAAATCGTAATTATCCATAGCTAGGGTACCAAAATAGCGTAGTTTTGGTTACCTCTGGTCCATAAACATCATTTCATAGCTGCGGGTGGTGTTTTGCATATGAAACAAAAAAATGAAGTAATATATTGAGAATGGGTTCTTTATTTTGACTTCACGATTAACCATATATCACTATACATTAAGTTATCTGTTCTCTTAAAGCCGTGTTCGATATTATTGAACGTTGTATGTGAACTTTGACATGGTCTTACCCCTTTGTAAACTAGTTCATCATGAGTAGCTTTCTCCAAACATACAATCTATTATTTATCAAACATTAATTATGGAAACAAAATCTTTGAAACAATAGAGTTTTGATTGATATAAAACATTACATATTTTCTTTGCTGACTGCGAATCTTAAATTGATGCTAAAGCTCGTCTTCGCTTCAACTAATGTTCCGAAACTCTTGCATAAAAAGAGCTTTGTCCATGAAAATATCAGGAACTTGATAAATCCAATTAGTTAGTTTTGAAAAACAACAATTTACGTGTTTTGGTCATTCTGAAAATTACATCTGCTAGAAAAGTTCGAACTCTTTTTGTTTAGCATGTCATCTGTTAGGAGCGAACCAAGTTTTTATAGTTCTTATAGTTTGTCGAAATACTAAAGTGCAAAGTTTTAGGACGGTAGCCGAGGCCATCTGGGGCCCTCGATATTGGGTGAGGGCTGGAGCCCATTGGCGGGCGTTTTAAGCAAAACCACACAGGGTAGGATGGTCTTTAATACGAATTCGTACTTAGGAGATTATTGCAAAACTGTTTCACCAAATTAATCGATGTTCTCAAAAAATTGGATAAGCGCTCGATTTTTGGGTCCCCATTTGAAGCCAATCGGTAAAAAAGTAAAGTCTTCAATCATATTCTCAAAACGAAAGTTATTGAGATCCCATTTGAAGCCAATTGGTACAAAAAGTAAAGTCTTAAATGATATTCTTAAAGCGGAAGTTATTGAGAAACGATTCCAAAAGGTTTAATCAATGAGCGACCGCCCTCATGTTAGTCCTTAACTTAATATGATCAAAACAAATGCACCACTTATATTAGAGTCCAATGTGGGAGAATGTATATATAAACATCTGGCTCCACCCGTAAAAACTGTTGATTTTGTGTGAAAGGGGATTGTTAACACGGACATCTTTTAATGTTTAATACCAAAAATGATGCATTTTAAAGTTTATTATTCTTGGGTAGGCTAAGATCTATTTGGGGTAGGCTAAAACCTATTTTGGGTAGGCGGCTACCCTTACCTACCCATGGCTACGTGCCTGACTCATAGCACCTCATATCTTAACGATAAGCATCATTATATTATCTGACATAAAATGAAAAAAAAATGTGTTGACAGGCGTATGCTCTAAATAAAAAGTAAGTAAAGGTGATAATGAATAATGGACATTGGTGGCTTATAAAATAAATCATTTTGACAGGTTGTCGCTTGAGAAAACTTGAGACAAAATACTGCCTTTGATGAAATATTCAAATTAGTTGTTGCTAAGAAATGGTAATGATATGTTTGCTTAATATGATTATTGAAGGTATAATAATAAGCTCAATATAAGGATCATATTACTTATTTTTTAGTCTCATAAGCAATGCTTCAGTGTAGTTCGCTCTCTCATTTCCAAGCGTTTAAGTTAGCCTTGCCATACTTGTTCTTATTCGAGTTATTAATCTGTTTGAACTTAGGCACATGCAATTGTTTTTGTTGTGGTTTTAAATATTCCCCTTTTTATGGCTATTTAAAATAGTCACCGGTAGTCAAATCACTTTTATTGCTTTCAAAAATACAACGATAGATTATATCTATAAATAGGGATGATATATAGGTGCCATGATAGATTGCTGTTAAAAAATTATTATGATATTTTGTTGTCTATTATCAAAAGTGTCAAAAAAAAATGTATGACTTTTCATCGGATACAAATGATTCAAATAACAAATTCAATGTAATGACATGTGCGAATAACACATTTCAAAGAATTTATACATTTACAAAGTCTTGAAAATGTTAAGGCCTGAGGGTAGTTATGTTCTGCATGACCTTGGTTAACAGTTTAAAATGACTAATTGCTGCAAAATTGAAAGCCTCGGAAAAAAATCACACAGACAGCACTACTCAATAAATTGTTTTCAAATATCGCATGCTAAATGATATATATATACCAGGTTTCATCTGCACAAGAGTTGTTGTGCCTAACATGTCTGGCAAATAGGCAATATTACATAACAAATGTAACCAGAGGCTTTTAAAAGGAAAAAACAAAACAACAAAAGCCTTCTGGTATAACCCTGCCACTAATAAAAAATTATATACTAAAAGCAAAAAACATAGCCTGGACTGCCAAATAATCATATTCTATGTAATTTAAACATGTATGTGGCTTACAAGCTATCTCATAAGCTTGTTTATCTCTTATCAATCTGATATGAAATATAAGGTTTAACATAAGCTAAGTGCGTGCAAGTCAGCATTGTTTTTGAAATAAATCACTCTGACGTCAATCTGACAGTTATGTTGGTCAATATTGATATCACTTTAGTGAATATACTAGAATTCACATGGAAAAAAATTAAGCTGGTATTGTGTTTTACTGACTCACAATTTGGAATTTTTTAGATAACTAATTGAAAAAATTGAAAAAAAAGTATACTCATCAATGTAAAAATTTAAAATAACAAAGGGTGACTACTGGTGGTAGTAAATGTAATCTAAAGAATGAATAAACAAGTCTTGAAACCACCAATGAACACATTCTAACATTTATTTACAAAAAAGAAAGAAAGAAAAAAAGGTGGTAGCAACCCAGATGAGAAATACACAGACAGAAATTTTAGAATACAAATGTTAAACAGTTTCGGATATATATCCTTCTTCAGTAATGTAAAAATTAATTAAAAAACCAAACAATTGTTGTTTGGACAACATGCACTATTTAATTGCAATATATGTTAGATTTTTGCCAATATCATAAAAAAGTTTTTTTGGCCAGCTTTAAAGTCTAAATAGACAAAAGCGCGTTCAAGAATAGCGCGTACAAGAATCGCGCTTTACGATGAAGAAAGCTTGCAGAAGACAAGATATTACATGAATAATGATTTTTTCTTTTATGGATCTATCTATATATTAGATGCACATTTTACATTTAATACTGTTTTAACAAATCAAATGCCTGTATAATGGCCAATATTTGTTATGTCGTGTTTTTAATTAGGAAACGATAGGCTGTTTCATGCTAAAAGGATGTCTCATCAGCAACACAAGACACCTTGTCACAATTGGCTTTTTAAAAAAATATCTTCAATTTTTCTGACTTCTCTGTGACGATTTGCTTAAATGTGTATAAAAATCAGAATTATGATAATTTTGTGTTTAATTATTACATAAAATCGTCGGAGAAACAATAATATCAACATGGAAGTCAAACTATGAGGAGAGTGATTACAGAGGTTGTGGCTAATCAGTATTGCCTTATTTGGCTCATAATACTATGATAGGGTTATAGGATTTGTTAAACCTAAGGCAACTCAGACTTGGATACTGTCTCTATGGTATCCAAATATTCTTTCTAGATAATAGTTGTATACAGTATCCGCTAGAAAAAAGGAGGTCCAGTTGTGGCCAGGTGATTTGTCTTTCTATAGGTTAGAATCACCCATTGAAGTTTTGGCTGTTTTTTACTATATACTACTAGTTAACTAGTTGGCCAATAAATCACACATTTACGTCTCAATTAAAAAAAACACTACCCTATTACTGTAAAATAGTGCCTCTGAAACAATTTTCTAGAGGAATATATATATGATGAACACAAAAATCTTGTGTTTTGCCATAATATACCAAATTGGGTATGTTTTTTAATTAGCAAAAAAAAGACTCCATACTTACAAACATACCTATGGATCAATCATTGAGGCAGACTTAAAAGAAATATTCACTCTAATTAAATAAACAAAGGTGACGAAGTTTCACAGAAATCAATTTTATGATGATTGGAGATTCCAGGGAGTTTTTAAAACAGGATTTGATCATTCACTAATTAGAGTTTTGGTTCGGTATAATTCCAGTATTTCTAATGGGTAATTCTCACCTATAGTGATGGCGTAAACTGATTTTACAGTAATTTTTGGATTAAAGACGAACTAAACAAATAATAACCGAAAACGATTTATTTTACCTCTCGGGAATCAAACCCGGGTACTTCACATGGTAGGTAGACGCCATAGTGATAAAAACTCCAAATTATCGAATATAAAAGAGATGTAAGGGTGTCCGTTTATTTTTTTTTTTTTTGATAATTCTCGTAATATCTATTCTTAATAACCTGCACATTTCTCTTAGTTAACGCGACATGTTGATTTAATTTTAATTGATTTAATTATTTTGCAAAAGGTTATGGACACTACTCTTAAATGCTTATTATCTAAGTTCTATAATTATTAAAATCTATTTAATACTAAGAACTGTATAATGGAAATTAATAAATAAAATAATTAAATTAGATTTCAATGAATGAAACCAGATCATCAATATATAATGATTATTCAATTTCCTTCATTTTTAGTAACTAGACACGCATTGTCGTCATTCTTCCTATTAAATGGATTAATTATAATAATAAATTTCAAAATATCATTTACGTTTTTTTGGTTTTTGTATGATTTAATTATGGTTTATAATAACCTTAACTTTTTTCTTTTCATTTGAATTCATTATATTTCCATAATGACCTTTACACGTTTTGCCACCTAGCTAAAGTTCATGAGCATCGGAAATTTCTATGGATTTAAAACACACTTCATAAGGGAGGTAGAAATGGGGTTGTTCGCTCTTTGCCCCCGGTTTAGTTGAAATATCAAAGTGATTCATTTTTCCCTTTTTAATCAAATTAACAATAAACCAGTACGAAACTTGTCGATCACAGCCTTAATCTCTATCTCTCCTTATTGGCCAAGTTAACTTAAATTACTTCACTCTAATCTCTTAGAACACGGACAGTTAGTTTTGCTTATCAAAAACGACCACCATATAGTTAGGAACTGACAGGAATAAAAAGAAAATATCGAAAACCTTTAAACTCCTTTATTGGAACAAGAAAGACAACATTGAGATGGAACATAAAGAAAAGTAACCAGTTCAATGTGGCTATAGAGAGAGGATTAGGGGGGGGGGGTAGAACTATGGCTTTTGTTTTGTTTTTTAAGTCATAAAATAATATATGGGCGAATGAGAATGAAGAGTTAATATTATTATCTGAAAAAGATATACCTCATAAAAATGTATTAACCACTGCTGACTTCATCATATTTAAGTACTGCACACAGTATGTATATATATGATTTATTAACCATCTTATTTTTGGTACGTTACATGCTGTCCATAACTTATAGTTTAGTTTTGTATCGCATACCTGGAGGAAATAAGTTGATTGACTTACTCTGGTTACCGTATAACGCTTTTTTGCGAGCAATTTGTGTTCGCGGATCCAGGCCAGTCTTAAAATGCGATCTTTAAAAGTATGATGTAAGTTTTTTCTTGTAGAAATCAAATTTGCACTGTTCTAGAGGCACAAGTTGACCTATTTTGTTTAAACGTTACTATCATTTCCGCGAGGTATTTAGTTTCCACAATGAGCGAAATAAATTGGTTGCGAAAAAAATTGTTATACAGTAACCAATTTTGGTGCCAAAGCCCCCTTGTTAACACAATGTCAGAGAAATAATTGACAAGTTGAGTTTACTAGGGTGCATAAGTTATGACAAGGGTTCATCTGTACTGCAATCGGTTGGCCAAAGTTCGTTTACTCCAGGTATGCGATACATAACTAGTCTATAAGTTATAGACGTGATCTAACGAATCCAAAAATCAGATTCATTTTTAAGTTGATACGATAAGAAAAAAATTAAGGTTTTGATGACATATTATAACAGGTAATAAAGAATGATACTGATATAAGATTAATTGACCATGAGAAAATAAAAAGTTGTCATGATAACGATAATTGTTATTAAAAAAATAAAAAAAATATATCAATATTACAATTTTGTTGAGTCATTGTTATTTTGTACTGAAGAAGGATTCATATCTGAAACTGTTTGCACATTTGTAGTGTTGAATTTTGTCATTTTTGTGTTATTTTCAGTTGGGTTGCTACCCTTCTTTTTTGTTAATAAATGTTTAGATTTGTTCATTGGTGGTTTTGAGATTTGTTTATTCATTCTTAAGATTATATATACTACCACCAGCTACTTGCTATTATAATTGGTTTAAACATTTGTGTCTTATTATTTTCAAATATGTAAAGGTCACTAGAAAATAATGGTAATATTGATGGTGGCATTTATTGATTATTACTCTAATTATTTATGTCTTTACTTTAGTATTCTTTGTATCTTTATTTTATTTTGATATCATTTTCAATACAATAATTAAATCATTATTTATTTCTAATTGATTTAAGTCTTCAATTACGATTATGAGTTAAACATTTTATATTATTCATATGAAATGGTGAATTTGAGGACATCTGGTAGATTAATTATCTTTTTCTAATGACAATATAGTGTTCTTTTGGTAAAATCGGCATTTTGAAAATGGTGCATTTTATAGGAAGTTTTTATCTTAATGAGAGGACGTTATACAATTTGAACTTCTATTTAAAATCAATTATCGCACAATGAATGCATCATCAAATTTAAAAGAATAAATAAATGTTTTTAATATTTCAGATAATGGTCACAATGATTAAAAAAAAATGACGCAAGAGTTTGAAAAGTCTGGAAGGATGAAATGTAAGCGCCTATGATATATCTAAAAAAAATCCTACCTTAAATGGATAGAAACTCCATTGCTCGTAGTTGATTAAAACAAAGTTGTAATAAAAAGTGCAAAAAGTTCAAGGATCTAGCATTTACTAAGCCTCTTGACAAGGTGTTTGCAACTCCACTCTTTCTGTTTCTACTGCGGATAGGAAGGTGGAGCTTATTGTGGATATTTATATGCGCCGTGACGTGGGCGCTTATTGGAAGGCTATTCACGGGTTGTTATTTCTTTGTGAGGATTGAGTTTCGTCCGCAAACTTGATCAAGACAAATGTTAGGTTTTATAATGAGAAAAAGTGTAAAGTTGACAATTGAATATATTTCCTGAGAATGGAAGGCCCGTTAATTATAGGCAGTGTAAAGATATTATCTTTAATCAAATCGAGGCGTAGAATTAATAACAAGACAAGTGAACACTTTAACAGATAACTAGGTCGGAGAGGTCAGGTGACGAAGTCTTATCTCAACGATGAGAGTTTAAACAAAAGGAAGTTTAACATTAGTTATCGCACAATGAATATGTGATAACAGACACTAACAAAATATTTAATTTCTAATTTTAGAAAATGTTCTTAAGGAACCAAAAACACATATTATGAAGCAATATTTCCAAGAGCTTGGAGTTATAAAGGAAGGTTTGTGAAGGGACTATAATAGAATAACAAAGTTCCTACCTTGATTTGATTGAAACGCTTGTCGTTAATAAAATAAACTTGTTCTTAAAGCAGAAAAAGTTAAATAATTCAGCATTTACTAAACTTCTCGACAAGCTGTTGTGTTTGCGACTCCTCTCTTCCTGTTTCTGGCTGAGGATATGAGGGTGGAGTTAAATGTAGATATTTATACACGCTGTGACGCGGGCGCTGATTGGAAGTCTATTTTCGGTTGAGGCTATCCGCAAACCAGTCAGATATTGAGGTGAATAATGAAAAAGTGGTGTTACGTTTCAATTGAATTTGTTTCTTGATGATTAGATACTCGTTATTTTTAGAAAGAGTACAAGACATTATAGTGGGGTGACCAAGATTTACTTCGCACCCCCCAGGAACCTACCAGAACTTGATTTTAATTTTCCCGATTGTTAATTTTGGTAGCGAAAATTGATGTAAAAAAGAAAAGTACATTGATTTAAAAAAGAAAAGTACCTACACGGACTGACCACAAGGGCTGACCAACGGTAAAAACCAAAGTGCTCAAACTCATTTATTTCACCAAAATGTTTTTATCGGATTGGTCTCGTCAAGAATATTCAAATGATCTCATTTGCTTATCAACAAGTATATTTGTAGTCGTATCGATCATACTTTACATTTGCGACAATTCCCGATAAGTTATGATAACTTTGGTATTTTGACCATTTTGACCATCAGCCCTAGTGGTAAGTTTCTGCATGTTCTTTTTTGTCATCAACTGTCTATGCCTAGACATCCCCAGGATCATCTCAAGTAAGGTCCTGTTGAGTCCTGGGCCGGATTAACCTAGGGTGGGTGGGGGCCCCTATGCTTTCATACAGGGTGGAGCCACCCTAATCTTAAGATTACCCCCATTCAAATTATACCGTTTTCCCTTAGAAAAAAATTCCATCCACTTTAACTAGTATCAATGTGTACACAAGTAATGTCCCACAAGTGGTATTTGAAATCATTGATTAGTATTTCTTTATTTTCAATTGGTACATTTCATAGCTTTGTCAAAAGGGTTCCTGGGTGGAAGCTAAATGGTGCATTTAGAGCTATATTAAGAAGGGTATGGGGTAAATGGAAGCTAATTGTGAATATAAGAGCTATGTAAAGGGGGTCTTGGAGTAATTGAAATATTGATGCTAAATGGTGCATTTTAGAGCTATGTTAGGGAAGCCTGGGAAAAATCGCAAGCTAGAAGCTAAATGGTGCATTCGAGAGCTATGTAAAGGGGTTGTGGTGAAAATTCTGAAAAAATGAAGCTAAATGGTGCATTTCAGAACTATGTTAAAGGGGCTGGAAAAAATTGAAAATCCCTTCCTTTCTAACAAAAAAGTCCCTAAGGTGAGGCCCCTAGGCTTCAGACTCATAAGCCTATTAGTCCGAGCAATGCTTATATGTAAAGTACACCGTACCCTGTTTTATTGGATATACTACGTTGTATGGTTGATTTTACATTATAACAGGGTGCTGAATTCGAATCCGTCGAGCATTTCACGTAACGGCCATTAAAAAAGGTGGACACTATAAAAAAAAAACGAATAAGGGTTAACCAATAGCTGCCAAACTGTTCTGATTAAATCAAAACGGTATATCTATCCATAGGTTTTGGGAACCGATACATTTATTTCCAAGGTCAAATTTGAATTTCAAGGTCATTTGAAGGTCAATTGATCAAGGTCAAAATGAGGTTATCAAATCCCACGAATATAGAGCTTTGCTTGTGACATACATTTCTATTTACATTATCAACCGATAGAGCTAGTAAGAAAACAATATTCAAACTTATCAGTGTCAAGGTCATAACCATATTCAAGGTGATATAATTATATCATTATAAACAATTATTTTTACCAAAAAACATCACAATTTGAAAAATACAAAATTGCCGCCGCAATATTAGAAAATGTAAAATATCTATTGTCCCATTGCAAATACCACAGGTCAATCTTTTAATTCCCATGTTTTATAACACGATGATTTCAGTGCAATCAATTAAATTATAATGAAAGGTCACATTCAAGGTCAAATTTGAGTTTTTAAAGTTAAATTTTGATAAACTGCGAATTTCACCTTGAGAATGACAATGACCTCTAATTCTAACGGCACCAATGGATTGCCCGTATTTGTCCCATTATAGTTGACACTTCACACACAACTATATACGTATTGATAGTGGCTTATAATCGCCTTTAATTTGCGTTGACCTTAGAATATGCTAATTTTGACCTAGCTTTTGATATGAATGATGTTATTATGTCTTTTTTATGCATATTATAAATAAGCATCTTTAAGTCTTTAAAATTTCAAAATCAATAAAATTCAATTATTCATATTTCATTCGCCAGGCTTACACAGTATGTAATGATATAATCAAATAAATACCTTGAAAATTGTTTTGACCTTGACACTGACAATTTTGAATTTTGTTTCTTACTAGCTCTATCGGTTGATTCACAGGCCTACACAATTAAAGTCATTTCATGCAACTTTAACAGGATGGATGGTTTTAGTATATTTCAGGGGTGCTGATTTCAAAAATGAAAATCATTTTTAAT
>JAUUEB010000688.1:0-17498 GCA_032362205.1 Clione limacina
ACAAATCAAATTTCTAAAACACTTAAGTCATCTAGGATTTTAGAAGTAGATATTTGAGAACTAATGCTGAAATAGCAACATTTACCCTATGAAGCTTGGGTACAAACGGCTTAAAAAATCAATGAAGTCAGTCAAAAGGCGGACAATAAATGTCAAATTAAGAAATGTTTTATGTCCGAAATGAACTTGATTCAAAAGATAATTCAAGACATGATTTCTCTCATGTATCTGATTTCACAATAATGACATTAAAAATGAGCGGATATTTGAAACTCCGAATAAAACAAAATAAAAGACATCTTATGGTTTGAAATATGTGCCTGACGCGGGGACATACGTCCTAGATGATGGAGGTTGAATGGTTGCGTACCCTAATTATTTCTTATTTGTGGTTGATTAAATTGGATATTTTGGTGAGAAAAAACATCACTTTCTATGCTCAAAGCGGGGATATGCGTTCTAGATGCTATATTTGAATGGTTGCGTACCCTAATTAGTTTTAATCGTGGTTGATTAAATTGGATATTTTGGAGATAAAAAAAACAGGAGCCTGTGGGCAAAGGAAGTGTGGATGTTCATTCAATTTAAGGCCGTTCCAAGATTGTTTAAAAAATCAGATATTGAAAACTTGTTCTGTTTTTTTCTTGTTGAATAAACATCCATTGGAGTTGGTTAGAATGATATACACGCTTAGCTGAATAAACTAGAAACGTCTGTCAATAGATTTCTTCTCCTCCTCCATTCGTTACCCTAGAGGTGCCCGAGAGGCCCTAAAGCATTGGCACTTATTCGATTAGGTTCTATTTGCGATAGAATTCTTCAACTTAACGGCAACTTGTGTCGTTGAGAGTAGTTATTCAGCTTTTGTCAGTTTTTTAGGGTCGTTCGCGCTAAGGCAGATGTCTCTTACTTACTTTTTTCTCCTATAAAACTAAAAGAAGGAATAACGACCTACTCCCTTCTAGATGGGTTATTTGGCTAGTGTCAGTTGTCCGCCTACAGAAGATCAATATAAGCCAATCACTGGCCAGTGCCATCCAAACCATTTGACTATTAAATGATTGAAATCAACCGTAAGGGTTGATGTTTTTGTACGAGCAAGAAGAAAGAAGATCAATCGTAATTTCCTTATTTCTTTGCTTTAATGAGCTTTTTCAACATTAGTGTGCTTTCATTCGTGTGGTGTTCATCACTATGTCCTTACATTCTTATTGGGTTCTCTCCTAGTAAACTAATTCTATTTTGTAGTTATTTTACCCTTTTCTTCTTTCTTTTTTCCCTTCTCTTGTTTCTATTTTTCTCTGTTTTTTTCTTTGATTTATTATTTTATTCCCCTCGTTTTCATTTCGTTTCGTTTCGTTCTTTCCTTTTTCTTACTTTCGATATTTTTGGGATGAGATAATTAAAGAAGACTTACGTATACAGATGATTAGTCACGAAACAATATTAACTTTACATTTGCTGTTTATAAATGTGCTAATGTATTGTTTCAAACACGTTCAATATCATTTGAACCCTTTTTGACCGTTTGTTTGAGTTCCTTTCGATATCCTCAACAGTTTAGTCCTTGTAATTCTTTGCGTGCTAAATAAGCCGGACATTGATAAAAACAGTCAGTTCTTGGGCTATGAGTTCGATGAGTTGCATTTAACAAATGAAATACATGAACTATGAGCTATCATCATTTGATTCAACCGACCAACACATACGTGACCACTACCCTCACTTCTTCCTTCGAATAAACAGAAACTATTGTCAAATGTATAATTGCGCAGATACATTTAACAAAGACTTATAATAAGTTGTATTGACGGACCTTTGATAACAGTCTTTAAAAAAGATTATGTAAACTTTTGTATCAGAAGATTTTTTTGTGTGGAACACGTAGGGGTTTGTAAAAGTTAAAGGCAGAATAATTGCTTTTGTATAAACATAGTTCCTTTTTCTGTAGTCTGTTAACCTTATGTTTGAAATTTTATATTTTCGGCCTTTAAATGCCACGGTTTAGTGTAAGTGTCAAAGTATAAAGCCGCCATGTTGGTGGACATTCTAGAAATAAAAAACTTTTATAATAGATTAAAAATATGTGATATAACTTTTGATTAGAAATACGACCTAAGTCTTTTCAACGATGCATATATATCGACGTATGTATGTTGTTTCATTTAATATTTAAATCTAGAATACAGATTAATAAATAATTCTGGGGCGTTTCTCTCAGCATTTTCATAACGTTTGAAAACTTAAATTGTTTAATCAAAGAATTCCCGACTTATTGTAATGTTTTTACTATAGTAACACAAACCGTGTGATATTAAAGGTGCAATTCTAATCAGTTAAGATCGTTTGCGTTGAAGACTTCTAAGTGGGATTCCCCGACTTTTATTTTAAGAAACAATAATTGAAGAAATTAAGATTTAAAAAATCTTCGTCCACATTGAAACTGATATCTTTCAAACAGAACATTGAGCCAATTATTTCTCAGGGTAAGAAGTTATCGTTTTGAAATTACCTTTTTACTATAAAAAGTGGTTGATATTTTGCCAAATAAATCATATCAACACATTTTTTTAATGATTTAATTATTGTCACTGCGTAAGTGCTTTTCAGAATAAATGGTGAACAGTTGTGTATGTTGTTTTGATAATGTACAGCTGACGCAAAAAGAATGTTTGCAATGTTTTCTTTATGATTTTTTGCTTATTTTTAAAACAAAACACAAAAGCTTATATAACAGAGAAGAAATAAGAAATAGATAATAGACAAAGAATGTCTTAATTCACTAATCTAACATGCAAAAGCATTGAGATTTTTTCAAGGAGATTTTGGACTTCACATTCGCTACTGCTTTAATCCAAATGCGTGACGGTTGTTGCACTCTGTTTATAATTTTGTGGGGTGAATGTCCTGTCCTCTGTCATTATAAGGTTCTGACAATTCAGAGACATTATGTATAAAAAATACGCACATTGTCCCACATGTGTTACACTTACACAATATGTAATGTTGAATTATAGTGAAGTAGGCAACCGAGACCTAGATAGCCGTGACGTAGATACAACAATCGATGTAGGAATACTTTAGCCTGGTTGTATACGGCGTTTGTATGCTTACATAGTAGTAGTTGTACACGGGCCTGGTTAGCTCAGTCGGTAGAGCATCAGACTTTTAATCTGAGGGTCAAGGGTTCGAGTCCCTTACTAGGCTTGTATTTTTAAATATTTAAACCCACATATTGCCTAGTTTGTAAAGGTTTTCTTTTCAATATCAGTTCGAAATAGTTTTTATGGTCAACAAAAAATTACCATGAATGCATTTTTGACAATAACGCTGTGCTTCTTAACCCTCAAAAAAATGATTAAAGGTAGTTTGTTTCCCAAAAGTCGGAAAATAATGCACGCGCAACGGCAATTTTTTTTTAATTGTATAAGAAAAATCAGGATTCAATTCTTGATTTTCCAAACCTCAAAAAATGATTTAATGTAGTTTCAAGTTTCCCAAAAGTCGGAAAATGATTGACGATAATTTCCGCTTTTCTCGTCGTCACTAGTGACGATTCAAGGCAATAAAAAATACACGCGCAAAGCATCATGGTTACCCGTGCATTATGGGAATATAACTGCACGATTGAATACATTGCTTTATATAGAGAAATACAACATATGGGTATAATATAGTTTAGAACTTTAAAAAGATAGACAGTCCACTAAAAAGGCAGCGGAGAAAATGCTACGGGCCGAATATCACACATCTCTCGGAAAATGTTTTCTCAGATAATATGTAGGCAAAACAATAGGAAAAACTATTATAGACTACATTCCAACTTACCTGTTGTATAACTGAACATCCTCCCGACTAGAGATGCAATTTATTCTTATTTTTATATACACTCTTACTACATTTCTTCTACCCCTTATGATCTGTTTTGCATAAATTAACTGTTTGATATGCTCTTATTATAATGCTGTTTTATATTAAATTCAATAAATTCTTAAAAAAGAGTTTTTGTTGATACTCAAAAGAAATTTAAAAGAAGCAAAATAGCGTATTTTCCAAAATTCTTATTTAAAGGCTATCAAAAATAGATTTTTCGAATATTTTCATTTCATCATTTATTTTTTTTAAAGAAAATTATATACATGATTCAAATTATATTATTTTCATTGAAATTTTGTGCGTGAAAATGCCCTTAATGACCTCCTATCACGGGCCATAACCTCTTTTGTGCAAATATTTTTGTGAAAACATTTTTCTATAGAGCCAATATGGTGTTCTTTCAGAACAACACAATGCAATAAAATTCCTAGTGGGTGATAGCGGTTAGGGGGTCCAGCGGCTCATAAACTAATTGATATTATTTTAGAAAATTGTTTCTAACATGTGTATGTATTCGGCTTTAGTGGACATATTGACGACAGGATGTGAAATGAAGGGAATAAAAAAGCACATGACATTCCAAGACAGGTTGTCTATGAAAAGGAACTAATATTTACAGGACTATCGTGATCTGGTGACGGCTCGCGTTACCCGAACAGAATTAAGTGCGTGGGGACGCCTGTTATTTTGGCATTTGACACGCGATGACCGGACATCGGGCTGGACATCGGGTGGACAATGTCTGGCGCCGGACTTGTCCGCTTTGTGATGGTCAAATGCATTTTAAAGAAATGTCTCTGATTGCATCTGGCTGAGTTAACCATGACCTTATCCGTCATTTCCGCACTAAGATTGCAGACTCAGGAGAAATATGACCTCAATACACTTGAGAATAATGAGATTTTCCAACCTGAAGGTGTGAATCGGTGTGTGGACACTGTCCAAGTATCGACCGTATGTCACATTTTATTAGCATATTATTTATTTTTATTTAAAGGATGGAACAGAAGATCCTGAATTTGAATCACATGCCTGCAGATCATGCCAATTACATAGATATTGTCTTGGAGCAAAGCGTTGAAGAATAATGCCACGGTCACATCATTATTGTCTGTAAGATGAAATCAATATTTCTAAGGCAATTCTATTTCTTCATCCTTTACAATAAATATAATCATATAAAATATTAAATAATTTAGAGTTTTGACTAACCTCTAAATCTGTCATGAAACGCGATTTTTCCAAGTCCACTCTGTAATCAAAAGATTCTTATTCCATCTAAAATATTATTCAGTTATAGTATAATGCATTTCTTTTATCTATATAGAACATAGACTGTAGTCAATTTAAAATGTACTTTTCTTTTGACCTTATTTACCCATATTCAAACAGTTCCACAACCAAGAGGTAGATTACGAATGCTGATATTATGGCCAATTGTCAATCAAATTAACAAACTTGATATGCCCTAAAGAGTTATTGGAGTATATTTTCATATATAATTAATTCGTATTTAGAAAATATTATCAACGTATGATAAAACGGTGTATTCACTATATTGTAATAATAAAGTATAAATAAGTACGAATCATGATATTTCCACGCACAATTATTCTGTGTAGATGTATATTTTCTTATTGTCTGTGTGTGTGTGTGTGCGCGTGTGTACGTCTGTTAACGCGATAACTTATGTAATTTTGCTCGGATCTCTTCCATTTTTGGAAAGATGATATAGATCAGGTATAGAATGTTTGCTATTCAAATCCACAAATAACTGAGTACAATTGACGCAGTTATGGCCCTTTTTTAGCTTTGTTTTGCTATATGTTCTTTGTTAATTTGGCAAAAACACGCTGTGGTAACATCTTGAGAGTTAAGGATCTGACATCTTGCAAAGAGGCTCTTCTAGTGGCTATCTAAAATCAGCTTTCACAATTTTTTTGATAATCAATTTAAAAACAGAGTTATGGACCCTTTGAGTATTTTGCTATATGTCTTTGTTAATTTTTTGCGAACACGCTGAGGTTCCGTCTTCAAAGATAGAAATCTGAAATTATGCACAGACGTTTAATTCGTGGTTCCCCAAAAGCTGTAATTTAATTTTTTTAAGACAAATAATTTTTGACAGAGTGATGTCCCTGATGATTTTCAGATAGTGCTTTACGCAGTGGACGCATCGTTGGAAGTAAGGCCCTGAAGTATTGCACAAAGGCTTTTATAGGGACCTTCTAAGAAATGTTTGTCAACTTTTTATGTTTACAGAGCTATGGGCCTCGAGTTGTTTGTTATTAATTATGTTCTTTGTTACTTTTGTCTGATGTTCGTAGTTCTACTCTCTGCGGGTACTAATTTTCTAATTTCTATTGTATCTATGAGTTTCTCATCTTGTGTATAAATTCAAATTCAGTTTTAAGGACGAGAACGTAAAAGTATAAATTCTCAGTTCTTTACAAGAGCGTCACAGGAACAAAATCATATCATGTTTCGTTGATAAATAGAGATCCACTTAAGATAAATAGTGGAACAGAATATCACAAGAAAGGATAATCATGGTTCTAACTTTAACAAATGTGGATGTATTCAAAGAAATGCATTAACAAATTGATGAAATGCATTTTCAACTTTGCAATCCCCATAAAACTCTCCTTTTTTGTCTTAATGCATAACATTGTATATAATTTTCACAAATTAGTTACGGAACAAAATTAAATTCAATAACGCTACATTTGGTACACAGTTTATAAAATTTGATTAATAATTGTCTGAAATATCAGCATAGGAAATCTACCTCCTCATTTTGGAACGGGCTGTATAACACACATGGACAAGAGAGATTTGGTTATTTACAAGAAATCAGAAAGATATTTATCCAGAGAGAAAGATAAGTGGGAGGGAGAAACCGCAAAAGATCAAATTGCATGTTATCATAAAACAAGCAATTTACCACACAAACCACAATTTAGCAGTGTTCCTTACTAAGTAGGTGTGACCAACAGGAAACAGTTTATTTGCCAGCCTTCTTAAGGGAACCCTCCAAGACTCACTTGTACTTAGGAGATTATCTTAGGCTGAACGTTTAACTGTTCATTTACACCTATGTCAACTTTAGGACGCTGTGAGGAACACGGTAGGGAATTCATTGACACTTTACTAATCTCTGAATCCCGTTATACGGACTTGTATTCTTATGTATTGTGCTGGATTGTTCGCTCCAGTTCATTGGAATGTCGTTGGGTAGGCAATTTGTGATGTGATTTGAGGATAATCTCAGCCACGGAATTACTTACATATCATGCTGTTTTGTATGGTTTTAAGTTTATTCTTTTACATTATTTATACAATGTTTTTTCACTATCAATTTGGTTCTAATCATTATTTTAATTCTTTTCTCCACCAAAAGACAATGCTGAAAATTAAATGTTTAGAAAATAGGGTTAGCCTTTTCTTTAAAAAAAAAGTCAGATCCATAAAAAAGAAAATCCCTTGATTTTCGTATGCCTAACAGAGTGCAAATGCGTCTCAGTCCCAGATATTCGGAAGACGCTCACACTCTATGCACTATTTTGCAATTTTTTTAAAACCTTTATTTGAGTAAGTTCACGACAAAAGCTCAGAAGAGCTACATGCTATGGCACCAAACAAAAAAATAATCTGCAGTGAGAATTTGATTCTTCATAACAAAGGCGAAATATGCTCATCCATTGTGCATGTCTTATCTAGTGCTGAATTCAAAGACATTATTTTGGGTGTGGATAAAATCAATATTATATAAATTATGCAAAATCCTGAACGTATATGTATTATGATGGTTACCCCATAACCAAGTTGGAATCGCCTAAGATGTTAGCCAGACAAAAAAAACACTTAATGTTTATATGACTGTTTATAGTTTGTCTCAAACTCATGGTAACAACTTCTTTCAAAATGTAGATTAATGTAACAGCTCATTATCTTACTACCCCTTATCAAGACATGACTTAATTGTATTTGTTAACACTCTTGTATTTCATAAACCTAGTTTGACAGGATATCTACTTCATGAAGATGTCACCCGTGGAGCTTTGTCATCCCTTTCTTGTGAAAGCTCATAAAGCTTTTAACGCAATGTCTTAACCAACTCTAGATCTTGCGCATAGCCATGGAAAATATGGGAATGCCCCAACCCCCATTTGAGCCCCAAAAGCTCTAAATTCGCACAATTTTATTTGGCCATCGATTTGACAAAAACAAAATATCTCCCCCGTTGTCAAATCCTGGCTACGCGCCGGCTCTAGAGTATATCAATATGTATAGCTAGGGGGCCGTGAGGGAATGTACCCCTGTTAACATCCTAAATCTCTAAATTTTCATAATTTATAACTCATTTTCAAAATTTCGGCCACTGATTTGAAACAATTCAAGGTTGTCTCCCTCTTCCAAAATCCTGGCTACGCGCCTGACTATATCGGTTCATTTCTAACCTAATACTGTTCTTTCTGCCACATAAATAATGTTTAGACAGCCATTATTGGTCACTTCGCTTCTAGTCATTAGACACTCATTGGAAGCTTCTCTTCCAGTTGTCTACCTCAGCGTTGACAAACAGATGTTTTATGTTGCCAGCTGTTTAATGATTTTTACGGCGTCTCAGAATAGTGTTCATGCTGTGTCCTACCTCGATACCCTTCTCCTTTCATATTATCAATATTCAATAGTCTTCAACACATTATACCCAGCCACTCTGGATTCTAACAAGTCACATTACACTATTTAGTGTGGATAAGTGTAAGGAGCTTGGAATGGGAACCCCGAATTATCAGGTTCGAACCAAGGTTGCTAAACCATTCGTTATCCAGGTCTACGCTCGTTCATATGATTTGGTTCTCAGTTCAAATTTTAATTTTTATCTTTTTTGATTAAAAATGAAATGTAGAATAAGTTGTACATCTTATATATTTCAACTTTTTATCCAGTTTCATTTGTCAAGAAACATTCAGAGTAATCACTATGATTAAAGTTCTAGCGAATGCTCATTGAACGGTTAAAAAATATTGTCTCTGACGATGAAGTTGCATACATATCCCATAATGATAATAAATTCAAATAGTAGTTAAATTGAACATTTACCATCGATTTGTGATAAAAACCCATTAGGAGATTTTGGCAGCCACCCAACCGCATACCTCTTCAAGCTGAACTGGTTGTTGGATCATGATTATAAATTCATGAAAAAGGATAACGTGTTATATTCATTTGCATAAAGAACGTTATAATCATTTAAAGGATGAAAAAGCATATCTCAGACAGCACCCCGTGAAGTTGTATTCTTAACCAAAAATGATAATAAGTATTTCTAACGCTGAGATGTCATGATCATTTAACGAGTCAAACATCTTGTCTCAGACGGTACCCTGCGAAGTTGCATTCAAAACACGAAATGATAATAAGTTCATCAAAAGAAAAACATGTTAACATTGAATACGTCATTACGTCAAGGAGGCAGTATGTGAACATTAAGAACATTACGTATTCAAACAGACTAAGTGTTAAGAGTTAGTTAATAACATTTTTTAAGCCTGAAATAACTTTGAAGATAGACATGCGAAAGATATGTCATAGGATTATCTGAAAAAGCGTCTCCAATTTTTTATCTCTACCAAGGAGGTATTCAATATGATTACAGACCGTAACTGAGAATGGGGACATAAGCAAGAACATTTAAATGGGTTATCTTCTCGGTACCCACTTCAAATGCGACACAACATTTCTTTTTTGTGTCAGCTTTAATGTTTATATCCTTTTAGGTTGACACCTTAAGTCTCTCGCCATGACATAGAAATAGGGCCTATTTTTTAAAGATACTGAAGACAGCGTGTCGCTGAAAGATATCAATTAGTATCACTAGGTCAAACTTAGTAATGGTTTCATTTTCCAGAAAATATGTTTCTGAAAAATTAACAACAGTTTTGCATATTTCGTTTTTTCAAGATGTTTAAACCAGTTGTTTATTGTTGAGACACACGTGGTATATCCCATAAAATGTCATTTGTCTTTACCCAGACTTAACTTAATAGCCCTTAAATTTATGTTTCACCTGGAATTTTGAGATGTGCAATCCATGGAATTTGATCCTTCTTTTGTACTGAACTTTTTATATGTACCTGATGACTCTGATGAATACTAATGTCCAGATGTAATTTCATACATTATTGTCAGTGGGTTTTGTTTATATTTGGTCACCCGTGCTCTCTGTGTCTCTGAGACAAACTTAAGTCGGAACATTTGAAACACATGACAGCGTTTATTCAATATTTGGTCGTAATTTCAAAGTGAATGAGAATAGCCAGGCGCATAGCCAGGATTTTTAAAGGGGGATTTGGTTTGAGTCAAATAAATGGGCCAAACTTTGTTTATTTTTAAAGACGCTGCAAATTTAGAGCATTTTGGACTAAAATGGGACAGGGGCATTCCTCCATGTCTCCCTGATTACGGGCGTGGGAGAGCTATGAACCTTTACATTTAACTAAACCAAAACTCAGAATGATGTCAATGACTGTTTTCTCTTATCCAAACTAGGCTGTTGAAGTATTTTATCAATGGTCGGATGTCGGAAACCATTGGAATTATTTAAAAAGATAAGCGTGGAACTTCCAAGGGACCCCTGTGGAGTTATTGATACATCTTAAGCAAACCCTCGTGACTAAGGGTTTATCTCATGTGGTTAAGAGAAAACAAGACCATTGAAGACATTGTGTTCACATATTTGGGACACCCTGTTAAAGCTTACTTTTCAGCTTTAAAAATATCAATGTAATACCTAAACGTGTTGTCTCATAATGAAAGAGCCACACTCATGTCTTAAATAACCTGGAAAGTGTTCTTTTCACTAACTTTCCTAACATAGAAGAACATCAAAGGTCAGCTTTGAAAAATGTGACTTGACTTTCTCAGGTCTTAGAAAAGTTCCAGTGATCCATGGTATTTATCAAGGTATTACTTTCATAGTGTACCGTCTTGAGACCGCTAATCACAACTTCCTATACGACAAGGTCCGTTGAACTTATCCCTCCTGAAGGCCACCATCGCAAGAACATCACTAAATACATACATACCTTTATCTTGAGTAACTATTGACAATACCATAAGTAAAGGTTCATTTTAGGATTAGTGGCACTCCCCGTTTGTTGTGCAACATCATCAGCTGATACACACAATCTGATGACGTAAAGTATCCTGTCAGCAAGTAAGGTTCGTGACCTTGACACTGTGTCTATAACAGCTGGCACTCGCTATAGAATACAAAACAAAGTGTTTCCCTAAATCTGTGGAAGCCGGTGTAAATCTGTGGAAGTCGGTGTACTGCCATATACTTGACATAGTCAGCATTTTCTTTTGATGGTAAAATTAATTGTCTCGTGTAAGGTTGTTTGACTGTATCGGATTGAGGCCTGCAATAGGGACATTTCAACGAAAAATATCCTTAGGTTTAACCATAAAGCGCTCAAATAAAATGAAAATTTAAAAAAATCAAAAAATCTTTAAGATATACTTTTGAGAAATTTGGCTCAAATGATGCCAATTTCTTAAAATATTTCAGGGTTAAATATCGAATTATAATAATGAAACATTCTCCAGAAGTAGGTCAACAACAAGTGAAGGAATTCATCGCATAATTTGCACAAAGCAAGCTTTCTGTGTTCAACAACATCTCAGTAAAAGTGGTAAGCCTTTTCATTATTGCAGAATCTAAAGCCAATTTCAAAAGACAAAAGCTTGAATGGTACTTGGCTAGTAAACCACAAGGTTCCAGGTTTCGGTGCCAACTAATGGTTTAATGATTTTATTCTATGTAGTCATAAATAACACAGATCAGAATGCTCATGTTCTTGTGTAATAACAATTCAAAAATTCGATTACTCAACGACCAAAACAAATGTGATGGCTTCTACAGTCAGTATGAAGTGAACTCATTTGACGTGACAGACAGGCTGAATTGTTTAGCAAAGCTCTGAATTCCAAGTATGAACTTTATACCCGTGACTTTTAACAGGTAAACATAACATGGCGGAGGAGGGAAGATCTTTGTGGTAAGATGACCCAGGAAATACCACTGGCAAGGATTTCATTGAGTCCTGCTACTATGAACTATGACCTTTGACATGGGGAGGCACTCCCGCCTCATTCTTAATCCAAACTGTAAAAGAAATAAGGTATTCGTTTCCAAAGAAAGATGAATGTAACATGAGATCAAGATTGAGAGCACTGTGGTTTCTTATTGAAACCATATATCAAGGAAGAACAAGCGGAAGTGAACGGAGTTAATTGATTTTTTCTATTCGTTTCTTATGATTCTATATCATAAATGCAACGTATTGAGATGGTTGGATGAAAAGAAAAAGACTACAACAAAAGGACGATATTTCATTACAATATTCATGCAATAGGAAATTAAACCAATTGTAATTTAGGCAGTACAGACAAAAACGTAATAAAGTAAAGTTTCCTATGCGAATCAATGAGCCTTGAGCATAGAGGTTATAATACAAACTAGAAACATGAGTACTCAGATAGAGTACGAACCCGACACTATATTAAACTAGAAACATGAGTACTCAGATAGAGTACGAACACGACACTATATTAAAAAAGAATATTAACACGAATTTACAGCATTTTGAACGATCATAGAGAGTAAAAAGAATAGATAATAAAAAAGGAACACATTTAATATTTCTTTTATATAAACCAATTAACTCAAAAACTAAGGCACTTCCCGCACCATAAAAAGTGTGTAGTCACCCCCTATAATTAAGAACCATAGTAAGATACTTAAGAAAAAGGCATTAACTGAAGCAATTGTGATTGCAAATGCTAAAGATTTGTGAAGTTGGTGGATGGTGTAATGTTCCAGGTAACAGATCCAAATTCAACGGAGAGTGAACGTGAAAGTGAAAAATGGATCGGGACGGAAAACGCAACCACGACGAAGCAATTTTATAATCTACAACCAAAGAGGTACATTCAATGAAGTTATTGGAACTTCCCGTTTGCATGTTTTTGAGTGCTTATTATGCCGGAAGCGAAGGCTAGCTTCAGTAACATGGCACTTTGGCACAGAGTGGATTTTGGAACATATAGTAAAATACTTAAAATTCCATTACTCAGTGAATAGTTAACAGATATTGCTGAAATAAATAGGGTTATTCATCGTGTTGATTAACAACATCGTACCACATTTAACGTCAATTAGTTGTATATTTTTGAGTTATCGTGCTGGCAAACAAACACGGTCGTCACAATACCCTCCACGAGTATGTAATTCTCGGATAATTATATTATTTGTCTATAGATTTGATCAATCAGGAATTATCGTTGTTGTTGATGTCAATAATCCCGAGCTCTCAACCTTTTGAGTATCCCAACAGCAAAGGATGGACATAACACAAGCAGTTGGGCCATGTAAGCTTGGAATGGGTTGAAAATTCTTCTCTAAGGAAGCGAGATTCAATCAATGCTCTTTCAGACTTTTAGAGCTTAATAGTCAGGAGTAAAGACCCGAATTTTTAAAATAGTAATAATGTTGTTTGTTTTTGCTAACATCAAAGACCGATTTAACCCTGCATGACGAGAGAGGGGTCAAATTCTGTACTTCTGTACTTCTGAGTGACAGTCAGACACTCTACAGACTCCACCATATACTATGCTATCATTATACTTAGGTTACAGTCAGATGTTAAGATGAATACCAGACCCAGATACCAAACGTTTAATCCATACCAAGATCTAAAACCTCTATCAACTTCATACAGATAGTCAAAGAGACCAGAGACACATACTTTATCAGAAGAGCGGTGGGCGTCCCCTCAAGTATATGGAATCAATTTAGGTTAAACTCCGTCCAACAAAATTGACAGAGTTAAATCCCTTTGAGAAACACAGTCTACGTAAGAAGATCATTGACTATCACAGCGTAGAAAGACGAGCGTACCTTCTAAACGGCGTCTTTCATTCCATCACTTTAATAATTAGCCGATAATCTGACATCACTTATGCGCCGTGACCAGCGGTCAGTCCAACTATCAGTAAGATATCTATAGTTATTGGACGCCGTCAATTCTGTTTTGAATGATTCGATTTGATTTTCTATGATAAGCTTTCCAATTTTTGCACCTCCACCGATGGCCGACTTTGATGTGTAGCCAAGATCAATGGTCAGAGGTCCAATTATCAGTGTCTATTTAGCAGTAGCTTACAAAGTCATTGGTGATGAGATCGTTCTCGTTGCTAACCTGTAGTCGTTTGGTCATCGTTTATTGTTATGACAACGGGGAATTTTGGTATTTTTGATAGATGATGAAACTTGTTATGGACAGCCAATAGGTCTTCAAGTGGTATGGTAATGTACTCAAAATTATGTTTTTCAGTTCCTTTTAAGCGAACTTTTACCGGAAACGGATATGATCTTATTAACTAGCAGGGATATCAGCAAAAGTTTGGACATAAAAAGGTCAACTCGACCTTTGTACATAATTAATAGCTGTATCATGAAGCCTGAAATAAAACGAAGTTTTCTTGAAGCTTAGTCCTCAATATCATTTATGTATAAGTGTTTTTATATTTCCCTCTTGTAGTTTAGTCATTTCACCATCCAAAAAACGATTGATGAATTTGTAAAAGCAGTATGGCAACTTATCAATTTTGAAACGTAAACACTTCAAGGCTGTCATTCTATTAGACAAGACAGTATCAAAAATCTTAATAAATCTGGAGTCTTATCTGAAGTCTACGGCGCTTCATCGTTACTATCAGTGTCTTCCTCCAAGAAAGTCACGGCAAGTCTGTAATAGAGCTATGGAGTTTCCACATCGTGGGCAGTAAATGTTGGTAGAACGTGCTTTCCCTCACACACACAAGGGATGGAGCTGTTTATATGGTAACTTTAGGCATCTTTACCTTGATCCACGTTCTCGCGAGACTGGACTATTGGAGTTAATAATGACATGGACACTTTAACACTTTGCTATCATTATTGGCCGAGATCATCTTCTCGGGTCAGGAAGTGTCCTCTCCCAGTGTCTGAATATGATAATCATACTTTATTTATAAACAAAACCACTCTTTCTCCATGTACGAGAATGTTCTATGTATCCTGAAAGGTTAGATATACTTGTTTCACGAATACGGTCAATTTGTACTCTGTTGGGAATTAGGTCAACCGAGTAGGCACTAAGGCTCTTAAGAAGACACTTAGGCGCACAATTCTCTATTCTCGGCTTGGCATTGACAATAATGTGATAGACATATTAACAATCCTGTAGACAAAATACCATGTAAGATATTTAGGCATTTTTGAATGACAACCATTGTCTAAGTGCGTATTATTTCTAAGATTGATGTGGATGCACCGGAACGGGTTCAATATGAATAATACCGCCACGAGAAAATGACTGATTCACGTTTTTAGATAGATTTATTATTTAAGAAAATAAACAATAGTCTCGCTTGCATGTGCCAGATGTCTCAATAAATCATCATGTAGTTTTCATGCAGTTAAAAAAGTAGCTTATGCTCACAGCAGACTTTACTGTTGTATAGAATGAAACATTATCATTGGCGAAACGCTTATCCATTATATAAACACTATAACAGCAAAACCACCAAGAGTCCAAATTAGCATGATTAATTGACTTTGAAAATAAACCAACTTTGTTCGCGTACTGCGACATATCTGCCAGTCTCTCTGTATGAATTCGAGAATGAGAAAAAGATCTAAAGGGCGAACGTAAAAAAGACGAAGATAGAAATTCTCCACAATTCAAAGAGTCATCGCGATATAATAATTATGTATGTGTTACAAAAGTAATCCTACATAATCCTATGAGATACTTGTATGGCTATTTTGAATTCAAATCCTTTTTATTATCAAGGAAATGTATCTTAAACTAATTTATATCATCCGCTTTGGAATAATTCCCAATACTTAATATCTTAACAAAACAAATAATTTGTGAATAATTTTCCCGTCTTATCAAGAAAATAAGCTAGCCATATGACGATTTTATCAATATTATCAGTACAGAGAACACCATTTGTTGAGGTGCAATATCAGAGTGGTTGTCATGACAATCTTATAGTGAATCAAAGTAAGGGCGGCTACTCTGCGAGGCAATGATTGCCCTTGTCTGTAAACTATACAGATAACCTATAAGATAACAATGTTATAGAAACTGTTACAGAAGTTGCGCAAGTCTGGAGTTACAAAGATCTCCTTGTCAACATGAGTACCGAGACATGTGACTGGACTGTGTATCTTTGCTGACTATAAATAACTTACTTGATAACATTTGCTGTGTCAGGGTTTTTTCAAGTTATAAATCAAAAAGTCGTTCAAGTTAAAGTAGAGGTTTATCAGATAACACGTGGTTTAGGTAAAGTATACTGAGAACAGTTGTATTTGATTTGTAACGAGACTGCTATACAAATCAAAAGTTTAATCATGAATTTTCAGTATTACTTAAGATGTATCTATCTAAGTTAAAAACACAACTGGAGTTGTGATTTAGTATCTGATAAAGCTCGAGTGAAAAGACTCTTCAGCACTCTTATCTATATTTATATATGTATATATACGCGAAAAATAGCGAAAACAAGCGAAAAATGAATGAAGTCTTTTTCAATCATGACAAAAGGCAAGCAATATCAGCTGACATCAACCACAGTCACATGTCAACATTCCCATGAGTGTCGTGAGTGCTGAGTGCTCTTAAGATGACCTTCACCTGATTCTAAACATTCCGATATGCTATTCCATTCAACAGGCGGGAATCTGAGTGCGAAGCAGCTGCTTTTAATTAATTCATACTGCAAATCAAATAATCTAAAAATTAGACACTTAAAATAAATACTCCATATTATTGAAGCTATATAGATCTTAGTTAAAACCAGACAGGATTTATGATATCTTTTTATATGTATCTCAATTCATGCGAAAAATAAATAGCGCGAAAACAGGGAGAGTCTCTCTTTTTTATCATCACATTGGACCAGCGCTATCAGATGGCATCGACCACAGTCACCATGTCAACATTCAACAGGTGAATGTCGTGAGTGCTCTTAAGATGACCTTCACCTTATTCTCAACATTCCGATGTGCTATTCCATTCAACAGGCGGGAATCTGAGTGCGCAGCAGCTGCCTTTATTTCATTCATATCGCAAATCAAATGACCTTCAAATCATAAATCGAAAAGGAATATTCCATTTTATTTTTGAAACTGCATTTATCTAATCTTAAGTTAAAATCTTCAAAAAGCTGAATGATTTTGACCATAAAGGTATTGCTGCAACAAACAAATGTGTGGATTAAATGGTGTTAAAGGTACTTATATTGAATTAAAATTACTCCAACAAGTATGAGTTAAGTTAAAATCAAACAGGATTATGATATTTTCCATATGTATCGCGAAATACGCGAAATACAAATAGCGCAAAAATGGGGATAGTCCCCTTTTTCAATCATCATATGACACAGGCGACATGGACCCCAGTCACCATGTCAACATTCAACAGGTGAGTGTTGTGAGTGCTCCTAGGTTGACCTTCAGAATTAGCCTAATTCTCAACATTCCGATGTGCTATTCCATT
>JAUUEB010000799.1:0-17492 GCA_032362205.1 Clione limacina
TTAACATGTTTACACATATAGAGCATGTTATAAAGTGAGTACTACTATACTATGTCATTAACATGTTTACACATATAGAGCATGTTATAAAGTGAGTACTACTATACTATGTCATTAACATGTTTACACATATAAAATTATCTTCATGGGAGTTTATGAATTCTTCTAATACGACATCAAAGAGAAATCTTGACAAGAAATAAATGTTCTGACTTCATTTTAAGCAAGTTCTGGAAATATAAAATAAATATTGACTAACAAAATAAGATTTTATTAGTCTAACAACATTTCTCTGAAATGATTGATGAATATATTTTGTTATACCTTATTTGTTAAAGTTATCAACACAAAATTCTTTGTTTTACGATGTCTTGAAATCATATTGTTGAGCCTTAACCCCAAAATCCATTTATCATAACTTAAGTTTTCTTTTTATAACAAACTACTTTAAGGAGTGCAATTATAGAAATTCTTTTGGACAATTCAGGGTGCTATGAGCTTTAACCACCCAGACATCTCAATTCTCAAGTTTGCCTGAAATCTTTTTATATTAGTGGTTGTTCAGATAATTTTACTGTCAATTCTAGTTCTATTATCAAGGTCATGCATGGTTGTTGAGCGCCCTTTAGGTTCCTTTAGTAAAGATTAGTGTGCAAAAACTCACGTCTTTGTCCAGTTTCATGGTTGGGATTCCATATCTCAACAATCCACCCACACGATCATTTCTCTCAAACACAGTTACAAGATGGCCAGCCTACATTTGGATTTAAAAAATATAGCAGTTTTTCATACATACTTTAATGAATTGCACATAAATATTAAATATACACCTAATTAGACATAATTAATATTTGTCACAGCTTTACTTTGATGGTACAAAATATCTCAACAAAAAATTACAACTCCTAAGAAAAATAAATAAGCAGACAAGTTTTTAGTTTTTTAACAAACTTCATAGACTCTGAGCTACAAAAATAACTCACCAAATAATGATACATTGAATTTTATTTTTAAAATTTTTTTTAGTTTTAGATGATGCATCACATATTTTATAAAAACAAACGTTGAATTTATTGGGTAAAAAAACTTGAGTCCAGATAAAAGCAAACACATAACTGTTGACAGTAGAACTACAGACTTTGCTTGGTTCTGGTCCCTTACAGGTTAGATGAAGAAAATTTTACAACAAGTATCTGAGTTCTGTGACCAAAAGTTATTAAGGATTTACTAGGAGGAAAGATTTTAAGAAGAGACGATAAGAAGGAAATACATGCACATTAAGTTGATTCCAAAAGCAATTACATTCACAATGAATAAGAAACAAGTTGACCTTATTGAGCTGTGCAGCTGCAGCCAATCCTGCTGGTCCACTCCCTACCACAGCTACTTTCTTGCCTGTGCGTACAGATGGTATAACTGGTTTGACCCAGCCTTGCTCAAAACCATTGTCGATGATTGAGTTCTCAATATTCTTGATGGTCACTGCAGGGGCATTGATGCCCAACACACAAGCTCCCTGTCAAAATAGAGGTGAGAGGAAACTTGTAAAAGAAAAGAACAATTTACTTGAGATAATAATAATGAAATAATGTTCGTGAACATTTATTGGAATTGCACACTTATCTAACACAATGTAATGGTCAAGTGTTTTAATCATAAAGAATCGTGATTGAGCTTGCAATTTGTACTTGTATATGCTTGTGGATAACATGCGCGCATGCATAACAAGCATCCCAACTTTGACAACAAAAATCATTATTACTTCTAATTCTAAGTTGTGTATATACCACGCACCCCCACTGTCACAATATGGCTTGGCTGCTTGGTGCCAGACTTGGGATCGTAGATCCATCTTGTGCGCCATTTGTCTTTGTTGTTTATGCATTGTTTTCCAGATTTTGTATCAGTTCAAGTTAAAAATAACAATCAACTTTTGATTTAAATGCACAGTCATAAGAAAAACGTTTTCTTTTTTGAGAGTCTCCATGTCAACACAACAAACACAAATGTAACTTTAAAAAAAATCAGTAGCGTCGAGCGTTGACAGTGAGGTATTATTAACCCGTCTATGATTAAGGAAACAAGTTTGATGGCATAAATGGACAAAAATAAAATCTTTACCTGAATGATTTCCCTTGTTCTTGTATCCTAGGAGAATGTCAATATTGAATTGCAAATGGCGGATGTTTCGCCAACAGTTTCTTACCGTGCAGGTAGAGTTTGAAGACATTTTTAAGGGAAAAAAGTTGCGAGTTCTCCACGAGCATATGGTATACATGAAGCACTTGCTTTGTTTTGACAAATTACCTTTTGAATTTAAGCCAACAATGTTTGTTTAAGGCCAGCACTTCTCCCTTGAAAATAAGGATGATTTTCTTTTAAATCTGAAAAAACATAGATGACAGCGCAGGGCTTGACATTTATGTTGAGTGTCATCAGACCTTACTCCTGGAAATTTCAAATTTATATTTCAGATGCAACACTTAATAATTTATTTATTTTGTTTTGAATGCTGTTAACAAAAACCTTAGTTATTGTATTTCATGTTTGCTTACCTCACATGGAGCTGGGCAGACACGACCTGTGAACTCTGGGAAATTGTTAGTCTGGTGAAGGTTATCTAGAGCCAGCTTCCACTCATTCTGTTAGAAGAAAAACAATTGAACATTACACATCATCTTTTTTGAAAAAAAAATCAATGCAAAATTTAAATAAATTATTTAGAACAACTAAAAAATTAAGTTTGGTTTAAAAAAAATCATGGCTTTGATTATACTCATAAAAGATGTAGATGCTCAAAACTCAGGAAGTTGTTTTACCTGTTCAATATGTATGTCAAATATTTACCATGAGAATAAAAAGAGAGATAGAAATGTTCTTATTCAAATAGATTCAACATAAATATACCTTAAAGATGAGGTCATTCCAGCGAGGGATCAAGTTGCTAAGAGGACATCCGTTATCTGACTGGCAGAAAGGCACACCACAGTCCATACATCTGAGGGGGTTTATATGGTTTAGGTCAAACATTTTGGCAAAGTCATCCAACTTTGTTGTATTTGTCTCATGAGCTACATGGTAAGTGGCAGTGACCATCTAGTGGGTTCACAAAAATATAAAAACCATTACAATTTGGGAAGATTCAAGTATGTGAAGCCAGAGTAACAAAAGACAACAATGACAAGCCTTCTTAATGAGAACAATTAAGCTTGGTATAATCTACTTCTGGAACAATGAAATTAAACGTTTTATTTTATACATCCTCTTTTAACCTAGATAAGTCAACTTTAGTCAATTGACTGTTGTCTATGTATGTAGCTGCTAACATGCTCATGTTTTTTAAACACTTTGTTCTTCCTTCTGACCTTACTGTAGCCACTATCCAATTACAAAAAGGACTCTGTCATTGAGTTAAATCAATTCAGGGTGACTGCAAGCCTTCCCAAATTTTTTTCCATGGGGGATTTATTTATTTATTTAAGGTCTCAAAGAGGTTATTTAAGTGCTATATATATATTGCTATGGCATCAGACAAGTATACAACAAGTATACAACAATATAGGCTCAGTAAAGCCATATCAGACAGTTTACTTTTGCCAATAGTGAGGACATCAGTTCTATACTAACAGAAAAGAAGCCATACCTTCAGGCAAAAAAAGCTCCAGGGGCATATGCTTTGTTTTCAGAGGCGTAGTGATAATATTATCCTGGAGGGGATAAAGCATTGGCAGCTGCCCTGTAATATTATAACTAAATTTTGATAACTGAAGAAGAAATATGGATTTGGATTTAGTTAGACCAGAGGCCTTTGTTTTCACTTACACATTATAGAGAGTTAATGATCTTGAAACATTTTTCCCTCTTTTTCTTGGCATACCTTTATTTTTTAATAAAAATGTACTAATCTACACATGACACTATTACTATAACTATTGAAGATATGAACATGTAAATTTCAGGTATACCATATCCACAGGGAGAAAACATATAATAGACACCAATCTTAGATTGAAACAATATCAATATTGAACAGTTTACCTGGCAGCTTGAGTGCGCAGTCCCTCCTTGACTTGTTTGTGATTGTAAATTTCCTTCCAGTCCTTCTGTCTCTCCTCTGCATTACGATACTGGTATGTGGCACGCTTGTATTTCACAAAGCCCCTGAAAAAAGAGACAATCATAAAAATATGTCATTTTACTGGTACATCAGATATCTAATTATATCTGAAACACAACAACAAGGGACATACACTAATATGAAAAAATATCCTATTCAAAGTGAGAAACATATTTTGTTTATCAGGTATAGAAATGTTGAAAAGTACAACACATTTTACAATGTTACAGACACCTTCTAGAATTGATCATTTGTCAATTCAAATTCAGTTTGCCAAAATAATAATTTCTTTGTCTTTGGAATTGATCAAACACAGATATACTCTTAAAAATACAACAGCTAAATTATTTTTTGCTGTTTTGAACTGAGTAAAGTAGGCTTCAAGGCTGAAAAACAGGCAATTGTTTTTAAGACAACACCTAATCTTGTGAGCATGTAAGAAAATAAATTGTCTCGCCAGCAGTACCAGTTTCAGCATTGTGGGCCTAACCAGAAGCCAAACTGGTACTGCTTGTGAGAATTACAAGTAAGTATTGTTCTAAAAAACATACAATAAAAGTTGTCAAGTTTCTTTAGTACAAGACAACTGACATGAGTATAAAACACCAACTAATCACTTGTTTAAAAAGGGCTGCCTTTTAAAGAATGTTCAAGCTAATGACCTCACTCAAAGTGGAAATGTTAATTAAAGGGTGCTACATGATTAATGAGTTAACTAACAGCAAAAACAAACCTGGTTTTATCTAGCTCTGTGTACATCACTTTGTTTTCAAGGGTGGTGTTATGAATGGCATCTTCTATGTCTCCAATTGATTTATTACTTGGCACTTTCGATAATTCATTCTGAAAACATTAAACAATAGTCAGTTTCATTTTAATTAAAAAAAAACATGTAAAACATTTTTTCTAACACAAAGAGAATCAGTGCTTGCATACCATAAAGCTGACATTTTTTAATGGTCTTAATTATAATTTTGATGGTAAGTCATTAAAACTTCTACATTAGCCAAAATACTGCTCCTAAAAAAGATGGTGATCAACCACAAGGTAATATTATTATTAGTAGTGGCACAGCTTAATTGTATACACTTTTTACCCTTATAAAAATATCATCACTAACCTATCTCCTCCGACATACTTCTTGATAAAAACTATCAGGCCTATGACTATCCTGCCCAAACAAAAAACCCTTTTATTTATTTTTGTCACGTTTCCCATACATTGGCTTTTCACGATGTCACAAGCTAACATAGCCCTTGCCTTGGCTCTCATCTTACATCCTTATTCTCTTCTATTTTCATTTTTCTCTTACCTTTATTGAGCTTACCAGCTCACAGAAACTTTCCCAAAAGACCAGTCTAAGCCTGACAATTCCTCCATACCTATATAAAAAGTTCCCTGAAAAAGAAATGATGTCAATATTTGTGATCAACTAACCTCCTCATCGGCCAGTTTGTTGATACCATCTTCCCCATACATGTTTGACAGGGAGTTTTCCTTCTTGCGCCCTTCAGGCCCATCTAGACCGTTCATATCACCATTGACTACTGCTTCACCATTGACCAATAACTTGACACCTGTATGTCCATTCATCATCTCCTTTGAGGCCATCTTCTGTCTTTTTTCCTCTTCCTCCTTCTCTGCTTCAGCAATAGCACGTTGATATTCCAAGGGGAATACCTGAGTATATGGTAACAATGGTCTTATAAAATGTGGATAAACGGAGTCATCAATATATAATGCTTGTAAAAAAGAACAGAAAAATCCCTCTAAAATTGTATCATGCCAAAAGAAATATATATTTCACAGAGATAATTAGTTAAATTCTTGATAAATTGTATGAGTAATGTCACCACACTTCAAAAAACATCTGCCTTAATAAAAGTTGCATGAGACTATATGAATCCATTTTTCAAATAACTAATGCCATATAGAATTATTTTTAGCACAAACACAAGAAGATAAATTTCTCTAGAACAGTGGTTCTTAATCTTTTCATACCTTGTATCCCCCAAAAAGAATCTTACTCCTTATTTACACATGTGTACATACTGGGAGGCTAAAAAAAAGTTCCTGGTTGTTTATAAATTATACATTATGTATTGTGAGAGTTTTTGTTTTTGTTCTGACTTAATAGTTTGATTTTGCAATAAGTATAAATTCTCTTGCCCTAAAATTGGTAAGGAGTTTATCTTTACGAGAATTTAAATCTGTGTGAAAACGAGCCTATTGCTTTTTGGGGCAAATTCTAAAAATAATCATAGAAATTAGAACCATTTCAAGAGTTTTTGAGATATCGGATTCAACTTTATTGGCGGCAAAGAAAACATATTGAAGGAAAGAAAAAGTATGTGCATTTTTGTGAACAAATATTGAAATCTGTATGAGCAGTGGTGATTGAAACAAGCGTGCACTTTTTTTTTAGCCACCTGGTATATTTTATCCTTCTCACTCCAATCTGCCTTCTGAATGTACTGCCTCAACAGTTTGCTCTTGAACAAACAATGACAATCTTAACATGGTAGTATTTGGTGGGATGGCTGAGGGGTTTAGACATAAGACAATAATCCAATAGCTAGAGATCCAGGGATTGATTCCTGCTGTGGTAAACAATTTTTAACATTAAAAGTAACAATTGTGTTATAAAGAATCTATGCTTACTGCAAACAAAAAGTAATTTGTATGCTAGAGGGCGTAAATTTAAGTGATTAACATGTTGGGGGTCAAAGAAATCCATGGTTCCATCCCAATAGTTGAACAATTTCTTGAAACTTGTGGTTATTGTTGACATAAGTCAAAAAGATTTTATCATCATGTGCCGGCATGCACATACATTATAACTACATCCACCTGTCAGACAGTTTATAAAAAGTAAGTAATTGTGCAAGTTGAGCACATAATTGATCCCTTGCTGCTTGGAAATCGAAGGAAGAATAGCTGAATTAATACTTAATACTATAATTGTTAAGCAAGCAGTAAGCCAAAGAAAAAATTGGAATAAAGATCAATAAAAGTTCAACAACCATTAATTTGAAAGCAACATTTATTTGTTTGTCATTATAAAAAAAAGAGAATTGTCTACTAAAGTAGAATCTGTCAAAGGATGATACATTTGTGATTGGTCATTCGGCAGAAGCTAGCTGCAGCGCACAGAGTTTCATTTAGCCTATACAACCCGCTCTGTGCTTTGCATCTAGCCTCTGCCAAATGACAAACACAAATATATCATTCTTGTCACATGACTTACTGACCTTAATAAATTCTGCCTGTTCAATGCTCCAGTTGTCCAGAATACCTTGAGCCAGAGTTGACCCAGTCTTCTCCACAAACTCTGTCAACAACTTATGTACAATGTCAAGGTCAGTGTTGTCATTCAAGGGGAGTAAATCCACAGATTCCATGTTACAGCGTGTGGCAAACATCTTTAACCTATATGAGTTCAAAACAGAAGAAGTTGTGAAATCAAACATAAAATTCCTAATAAAGGAAAAATTAGGTTTATACCACATAAATTGAAAACAAAATAAATTTGATAAATGAAATATTCACATTATCAACATATGATTACGTCATTTATTTGAAAATCAATAGAATCCGTATGGACCTTGCATCAAAAGTTTTAAAGTGCAAACAGCCTGTAATACAAAATCTAATTTTTCACCAGGTTGACAACAACTTTCATCAATCACTTGCTAATGTTATTGGTCAGATATTATGTATTTGAAAAATATGAAATATCTTAAAACTACAGACAATTTTAAATCCTATAACATTGGTCATAACACTTTCCTATGTGGACCTTTCAGCCTTTGCATATTTTTAAAATGTGTTTGGTTGCTGATTATCTGATCTGATACCTTCACAATGTTTGGTTTAGTTGACTGATACCTTCACAATGTTTGGTTTAGTTGACTGATACCTTCACAATGTTTGGTTTAGTTGACTGATAACTTGACAATGTTTGGTTTAGTTGACTGATAACTTCACAATGTTTGGTTCAGTTGACTGATAACTTCACAATGTTTGGTTTAGTTGACCGATAACTTGACAGTGTTTGGTTTAGTTGACTGATACCTTCACAATGATTGGTTTAGTTGACTGATAACTTCACAATGTTTGGTTTAGTTGACTGATAACTTGACAATGTTTGGTTTAGTTGACTGATATCTTGACAATGTTTGGTTAAGTTGACCGATAACTTCACAATGTTTGGTTTAGTTAACTGAAAACTTCACAATGTTTGGTTTAGTTGACTGATAACTTCACAATTAGTTGACTGGTGAGTAGTCTTGATGAGATTGTGAATCTTTGCAAATTGCTACAGTCTCTGGTATCAAACCAGATGGCAATCATCAAAAACTTAAAAACTAAATGATGAATAAAATATTAAGGATGACTTACTTGTCATAGCAGTAAGCAATGCCACCAGACATACCAGCAGCAAAGTTACGACCTGTCAGTCCAAGAACAATAACTGTGCCTCCTGTCATGTATTCACAACCATGATCACCACAGCCCTGAAATCACAGTCAGACAATTTGTCAGTTTTTTGTTTGTTTCATTCATTTGCTTCGTCAATAAATATCACTTAATGAATTTTTATTCAGCTAACATTAAGTGAATTTGAATAGAGAGTGAAATAAAATCTCAAAAAAGAACAAAAAAGAAATCTTTGAGCTTTCAGCATAAAAAAATGTCCCATCTTTAAGATGCCAGTAGAGATAAATGTACATTTAGATAGATCCCTTTAAACAAAGCTGAATGAGATATCATAATGCTTTACACAGTGTATAAACCCATTTCATGCACCAAGACCTATGAACATACATTTTAAAACAGACATATCACCTCACCTCAGCAACAGCAGTAGCACCAGAATTCCTAACACAAAACCTCTCAGCTGTTTGCCCTCTGAAGAAAGCCTTGCCAGATGTAGCCCCATACAGACAGACATTGCCTACAATGATGTTGTCCTCAGACTTGAAGCTGTCAGGTGCAGACTTTGGTGGTACAACAATAACCTCACCTCCAGACAGACCCTAGGAAATACATTATCAAATCGCTTTAATCAAAGTGTGACCATCTTGTTTATTTCAGAGTCTTACCAAAGCATAATAATATTTTGTAAGTTCCCCCTGCGATTTTAGTTGTAGTGAGGATGGTTACAAGATTAAAAGAACATTCTGATCCTGTCATAACTCATATCAATCTAGAAACAACTTGGTCAAACTTAAAAAAGCAAAATTTGATAGATTTGTTCAATGTGTACTCGATATATATTTTCGATTGTATTTAACATACCTTACAGACGTAGTCATTAGCATCACCCTCCAGGCGTACAAAGACACCACGGGCAAGGAAAGCACAGAAACTTTGTCCACCAGAGCCAGTAAGTTGGATCTCTATAGATTTTTCTGGAAGACCTGTTTCAACTGTTCGCCTATAAGGAAGAAAAAGTTTCAAAAATGAGACTTTTTTAGATTTGATTACAAATAATGAGCTTCACTATCTTAAAAAAAAGTAAAAACTAATGTATGTAATGCATAGAAATACATTATTTGAAATCTAGAGTTAAGAGTAATGCAGAAAATCTAACTTTCTTTATCAAATACTGAAAGATAAACTTGAATTGTATCAGGTAGGATATTTTGAATGAAGGATGGCACCTTTGTCGTCCAGTCTTGTAAAATGTATCTAAGAAATGTGCCTATACACTGTTCAATTAAAAAGAAAATTAGCCATGCATTTTATAAAAGTTTTGCTGAAATATGAAATCCTTCAATGACCGAGTGCACCTTACTTTGAGATTTCATGACTGAGAGTGGCTCCAAAAGCTCTGTCAGTATTACAAATTGGCAAAGTGATGATGACTTTATCTTTTCTCCTCTCCAAAACATCCATAGCTTCTGCAATAACTTTGTTATCCTGTGCAATTAAAGGAATATGAACATGTGAAAAACTACAATATAACATGCACATAATTACCAAACATTGAGAAGGTATTCAATATCTACTTAATTCTATAGGATTCCCTCTATCTTTCTCAGAAAAATTAGTAGATAAATAAACTGATTTGGTTTGTGATTTCAGGAGCATAGTTAATTTTTATATTAGTGAATATGAATAATTCTCAGCATCCTGTAATTAAAAATGAGATAATGTTAGTTGACAAGGAGACAATACATTTATGATATTCCTATATGGTCCCCAAGTATAACGTTAGTTGACAATGAGACAATACATTTATGATATTCCTATATGGCCCCCAAGTATAACGTTAGTTGACAATGAGACAATACATTTATGATATTCCTATATGGCCCCCAAATATATGAACCATGGACAAAAATAGTCACATATCTCTTCCTTATCATAAAAAGCTTCTATCAAACAACACAGAAGATTGCTACATACCAGCCTCTTCTCATGTTCAAAGTTCTGTTTTACACTTCCTCCGTGTATATTAGTCCCTGGTCTTAGACTTAGAGCTGTGGTTGTGATTTTGCTGAAGTCCAACATTTGGGCTTTAGCATTGCTGCTGTCTGGTGTCGCTTTCAGTTTGTCACTTCTACCAATCATCTCTTGGAATGTCCTGAAGCCCATCTCAGCCATAATAGATCTCACCTGACATTTGATTGATAAAGACAGTGAATCGTTTGTTTTCTATGAGAAATATACATTAAATCACTCTCTGAATTTTGTTTGTTACATTTGCAAGCTAAAAACTTGGACAAAGTCAACTTGGTCAAGAGAAAACCAATAAGACTGATCTTGTGTTAACCGATGCAAAATACTCTCATTTTTTAACATATCTTTCTACTTAATTACAAACATTTATTCTAGTTATGGAGACTCCTAACCACCATTGTCCTGAATGTCATGACCACCATTGTCCTGAATGTCATGACCACCATTGTCCTGAATGTCATAACCACCATTTTCCTGAATGTCATACATCCTATTTCAGTTTTTTATATGTACAATAGCCTGACTGCAGTTTGATGTGTTTTTATGTATGTTGCTAAAATCTTCACATTTGCAAGAACAATTATAAGAAATAATATGCATAGAAAAAAAATTGTCACCATGAAAATATTTAGAAAACAAGAGCTTAGATAATTTAAAAAGCAGAATTAATCAGGAATCTTTTTTTTCTGAGGTACAATAATGCATGTCAATCTATTAGCAGAGGAAATGAGAACAACTGTTTAAATGTAATCACTTTTTATTCTAAGAAATGTTTATCTAAAAAAGCTGAAAAAGTTGGTTTTGCCCACAGAATATAAATTAAAATGATTCCTTTGCATATATGTATTAATTAGACTTTGAATATTTTGATTAATAATTCAGATTTATTAGAAAGTCAATACAATTATGATAGTTTAAATATAGAGATAAAACAAACCTCTTCTGCTAACAGGAACATGAAGTTGATCACATGTTCAGGTTTGCCAGCAAACTTTGCTCTAAGCTCTGGATCCTGTGGAAAGCACAAATTATCATAAAGGTGAAATAATCAGCATTACTTTATAGTTCAAATAAATCAAGATACCTTTAAAAAAACTACATTGTACCTTAGCAGCATGGAATACAGTGATTTTTACAAATGATTAATTCATTATTCATATCAACCAAAGATTAAGTTTTATTGAGCTGTCTTTTTTAAAAGTAAAAGTGCTTAAAGGAAAGTATAAAAATTGGTGTAAACAATTGAATTGTACCCAGATGAAGAATAGATGAACATTCTACAAATTCAGGAACATGTGCAAGATCCCAATAAAAATAATATTTTATTGATTAAGCTCAGAAGCATCATATTATTTTGATGCGGTGGTTCCTGGCCGCTAGGAAAAATCTTTAGTTCACATTATCACTGACGGAGTATAACCCTTGTAAATCTTGAAAACAATAAATCCACAAAACTACAAATAAAGATGATGGTAACAAGGAGTAATCATCAGGACTATAAGACTTGACATTTTAAGCTCATTTGATACATGACTTATCTGATAATGATGAATAGAATTAATCAACCACAAGCCCCATTAATAAACAACTGACCTGTGTGGCCACCCCAACAGGACAAGTATTGAGATGACATTTTCTCATCATGGTACAGCCCAAGACAATCAGAGGTGCTGTACTGAACCCACACTCATCAGCACCCAGGAGAGCAGCTACAACTACATCACGACCTGCAGACAAACAAAAATTGTGAGTCATTCAAGAGAACTTCATTCCTGATTTTGATAATACTAAGAAATGTGAGCATGATATAGGCTTGCAAATAAATATGTAACATTATAATGTTAATTTGATTTGCTAAATTAATGATTTTCGAATATAATGTCTATTTATAACTTGAATGCTGAAAAATTATTCTAATTTTCTCCTCCATCAACTTCACTCCCAACCCAAAAAACATAAATTTTGGTCTGAAGTTATTTGTCATTTTTTTCTGTGTAATTTTTCTAAGCAATAAACTTTTTATTAAAATATTGAGCAACTGCGTTTATTTCAGTGATCTCTTTACCTGTTCTAATCTGGCCATCAGCCTGGAGGACAATTCGTGACCTTAAGTTGTTCAATGTCAAGGTCTGATGTGTCTCAGAGATGCCCAGTTCCCATGGTAACCCAGCATTCTTAATACCAGTCCAGCTACTGGCACCAGTGCCACCATCATGTCCAGAGATGGTGATATGTTCTGCTTTGCCCTGTTACCAAAGAATAGAAGTAGATAGAAAAAATTTGTCATCAGTAAACATGGCCATCAGTGACTTTGCATCAGGCACTACCGTCCTCCCTTCGTCATGTACAATGCAGTCAAACCATGTGATGTCGTTCAAAATCTGTGGGAGTTTAGGCCGGACCGTTTTTAAGTATCGGTCTTAATAAGGATTGTTGTTATTGGATTCGCTTACATTTTTTACAGGTTTTGTACCTCAAACAATTTAATATTTTACAATATCTTCATAATCTATAATGAAGGTAAGTTTTTTTTAATTAATGTGATTTGTAAACATTAATCCATGACTGTGCAATCATTGCTAGCAGGACATTTTTCAAGACTAAGTCTAAGATCTTCTCTGCCGATTGATACAACAAGTAAATCCCTTGCATTTTCAATTCTGTAAATTGTGTACATTTATTTATCTTTTCAAAACCTTAACATATAAATATTATCTTTGGCAAAGGTAAATAAAGTAATAGAAAGAAAGAACCTCAATTCAAAGGTTCACCGATAACATTTTTAAGTACATTTATTTGTATTCAATTATCGTTGCCGTGCCAACAGATGGTAGCGTGGCCGAGTGGTCTACAGCTTTGATTTAAGGCACAATAAGTCTCTTTGGAGGCAATGGGATTGAATCCCACTGAATCTCAATTTTTTTTTCATCATTTAAATATTTTTATAAAGTTGCTATATGTTTTAATAATCTTAGCATTGGAAAAATGTTCATGCTGAGGTATACATTTTCGAGGACTTTGCCCTATAACCACCATTGTAACGCTATCGCTATTGAACTACTAGAGTGACAGTTGAAAAAATTGCACATAAAGCAATTTCTATCAGTTTTGCCTATCAGAAAGACTTCAATTCTAAAAAAAAACAGAAAATAAGCCATACCCCTCATGCTTAGTACATATAAGATAAAAAAACAACACAAGTCTTACCTTAGCAACACCTGATGCCACAACCCCACAACCAACCTCAGACACAAGCTTCACACTGATCCTAGCTGAAGGATTAGCAGCTTTCAAGTCATAGATGAGCTGATGAAATAATAACAAATGTCAGAAATTCTAAAATATGTCACAAAAATGAGCAGCTAATAAAAACTATAATTGTAATAAACAATAATGAGTATAATCTATTTAATATATACACTTAAATTAAAAATAAACCAACCATTATAGGCTACCCTGGGTTGCGTGGTTCCTACCACTCCACGGGCCTAGGTATGTATGGAGACAGTTCATAACTTGGACAGACGGTGCTTTGCGCGGTGCCTACACTTGAGCGCAATATCCGATCGTCTGTTTACGCACTTTGGATTTGCGATGTTCTTGCATATATACAGTTTCTCTAAATACAGTTAAATTAATATTTAATATTCTAGTGCTGCCATCTGTTAGGTGTAAAGTAACCATTAAACATATTTTTTTTAAAAAAGCAGTGGATTTTATTCCTTATGTCAGTGGTTAAGAGCTTTGTTTGAACATTTTTTAATGGAGTTACTGGTGCTGAGATGCTAATTACTGACAAATAAATTGACTTAAAATAATCTCCACAGTACTGTCTCATAAATATGAGCAATAAATAGTCACTAAAAGCTAGTTATGTGAACAGACACCAATGTTATTATTGTTTGACCTTCTTCTATCTTACCTGTGAGAGATCCTCAATAGAGTAGATGTCATGATGAGGTGGAGGACTGATTAGACCAACCCCTTGGATGGAATGACGAGTCTTGGCGATATCCTTAGTCACCTTTGAAATAAGAGGGAAAATGTGCAGTTTTAAGTTTATTTATGTAAGTTTTTACCACACAGACATCTAAATAAAACAGATTGAATGTAAATATACAAAATATATACAAAAGTGGATCATGGTATTCCTAAAAAAATCAATTTCTTTTGTATTGTATGAGGTACAAAACGCAATGAACTTTAACCCCCAGGGCCTCTCAATATTGCCCTCTACCTTACTGTGTGATTTTTAGTTGCCAAATTGATCAAGGGCATGGGTGTTTATCGTTCTATTGTACTTATTCATTAACTCCTTTAATAAAATTGCATTAAAATTATTTGAAAAGGGTCAAAGTCATGTAATATTCTCCCTTACCTTATATCCTGGTAACTCTCCACCCTCTCCAGGTTTGGCACCTTGAGCCATTTTGATCTGCAGCTCATCTGCATGTGTCAAGTAAGAACTGGTTACACCAAACCTGCCTGATGCCACCTGGTAAGTGAATTATTGAAAGTTGGAATAAATAACATCGCAATAATATGTTTAAAGCAAAGACAACTAACCAACGTTGGATACATGCCAAGCTCCCATTTGTAATTAATAGATTACAAATAGAACTAGAAACATGAGTACTCAGATAGAGTACAAACTCGACACCATGTAAAATAAAACATTCCTTATTGTACCATGTCCGCATTACTTAAATATAACTTTATCAAAATATGTATAGAAAAGCATTGAGAAAATTAAATTCCTGCTTGGATTGCAATCACCAATAAGCTTTAAAATATTCGGGAAAAGAATGTGCAAGATTGAGTGCTGCGCAGTGTTTCTTAATAAACACAGTGTAAGAGCTTCTGCCTGCCCAACGTGAGGTGCGCACGTACGCGATCATTAAAATGTTTGCATCAGTGTTGAATGCGTTTTGAACATGGAAGAAGAAACATGATAGGGTAATGGAGACAAGAGTATTTCTCTATCATTCTTTGGTAAATAATTTGAATTCCTCTACTCTGTCAATTGTTAAACAAATATTGCTGGAATCAAATAGGGGTCTTCATTGTGTTGATTCACAACATCGTACATGATTTTGCGGCAATGAGTTGTATAATTTTTTAGCAATCGTGTTCACACACATACAGACACACACACAAACAAACTGACCTGTCACATACTCTCAACTAGTATGTAATACTTGATGTCGAGAACAAATTTAGAAATATTGTTGAATGACTTCTCTACTTTAAGAGTTAAAATTAGACTTGTGTCTAAAGTCAATCCATTTAATTGATGCGAAATAGCACAGGTAAAATATAACAAATCTCACCTGCTTGATCTTTGAACGGGCATTAAATTCTGGATCTTCATTAAGATATCTCTCTGGGTTCTCTCCCCCTTCTCCAGTATTGGACTTTGCTCCTATACGGTTCATGCCTATGGCCAGTGCAGTGTGAGCTTCAATTGAAATACTGCCAAAACTCATGGCACCTGAAAGAACAAAGCAGATATAGAATTATAGTACAACAATCAGGATATATTATTCATCATGCACAATGAAAGAAAAAAACAGCAACAAAAACTGAATAAGGTTCAGCACAAAAAGGTCCTCTTAAAGCTATCTGTATTTTTTTCAGATCTTTGTCATAGAGGGCCTTTGAGAAAATTGCCTCATCCAATTCGTAATTAGACGTTATAGGCTTCTTTGTAACAGGCTGAATGTTATCATGCTGTGGTTGGGAGCATTATAAGAACTATACAATGGGACAAAAAATAAATAAAATCAGACCAATGACGGCCAGCAAGACCATGTCATAGAGTAAATATTTACTGGAAAATTGAATATGATTAAACTATTTCAAAGATAATCCAGAAGAAAAACCAACTTTATTTTGCCAATCTTTATTCAACAGAATTCCCCAAAAATTTGTATCATTAAAGAGGTCTTTCATAGTAAATAGGCAGAGAGAGAGTGGATCCTTGTTTCCTCTTATTTTTGCTCTTTTCAAGGTTTAATAAGAGTTTTTATCTTTGTTCAACTTCTGTTTATATCTAAGTGTTCATCCAAAGTAACACATCGTACGCACAAAGCTATAAATTGAGTATGCACACTAAAATGATGATTGTAGTATTTTTCTGTATCTCTCATGTGACGTCATATGTTCTGGGAGACAGGAGAGGGACACACATTTGTTAAAAGGCTCCCCTCTTTCCCCATGCCTTTAAAAAAAGCTAATAACTTCCATAAATATTGATTTTAAAAAATGACGCACTGTCACTACTTTACCTGTACAGAACCTCTTTACAATATTTTTGGCCTCTTCCACCTCAGATATGTCCAGTGGCTTGTCTGCAGGGATAAAGGAGAACTGACCACGCAAGGTACATTTCTTGGAACTCTCCCATGCTGATTCTGAATACTTTTCGAAAGCATTCTTGCTATTGCTTTTGGCTGCAATCTGTCAGAGGGCGAAAATAGTCATATATTTCATGAACCATGTTAGTTTGGATAGTGAGCATATCAACAAACATACTAAAAGATAGACTTATCAAAGATATGAATAAGTTGTTTGTTTCTTATTTTGGTGAGATTAACAGTTTACAGTTATTATTGAGTGAATTTTTTCCAAAAATAAATAATTTCTTCCTTGAAATAAGATGAGGTCTGCTTGTTAGTTGTAGGGTGAGCAGCAGCATCTGGAAAAACATGGAAATGAGTGGGAAAATTGAACTTAGCGGTTTTCATTGGCTATTTCTAAAAAAAAATTATTTCTAATTTGACTGTTTTTAGTCAACATTGGAGGAAATGTCTTATTACTGTAAACTGTGTCACAAAACATGTGTTAAGCATAAACATGTGTTGGGCAAAAAACAGGAGTGTGTTAAAAGCAATACGCTAACGCAAAA